>JANIJG010012476.1:142667-214002 GCA_024611175.1 Megaceryle torquata
GAAAATATTTTAGAAAAAATAATTTCAGGTAAAATATAATATCAGTCACATCTTATGATGCTCTTTCATGCTATTCTGTCTTTCCTGATGCACAGGGGGGAGGGGGGGTGGGGGGGAGTGGTGGTGATAAAATACCCAAAAAGCTTCTAAACCACAATTTTCTTAGTATGCAGATAGGCAAGGAACTAAGTAGTTTCCTGGAAAGTTTGCATCGATTTTAATGTAGCGATGTGGCTAAATCAGGTGAATTTCTCCAAGGGATTTGTTGGGTTTTTTTCTAACAAACCCCCCCCCAAAAACCCAAACAAAACTATTGAATCTCAGCGTGCATTTTAAAATCCAGTAATAAAATAAGTAATGTGGCTGAAAAATGCTCATTGGAATTAGCTTTGACACACTATTTGCTTTATGTCTAGCTTTATCTTATGATGCATTATTCACCAGTAATATACAGACTACTTTATTAAGTCTTAATCAAATGCATTTTATCAGAAGTGTCAATTCAGTATTTTGCTATTGTATTTCTTTTCTAAAATACTGAGCTTTTTGTAGGGGAACGATAAATGTACAGCAGTTTGGTCAGGAAGGGACAGCTTTATGTTGGTATTTTGTAAAATTATTTATAAACTGTAGTTCTGCATTCTGTTCTAAAATGCCTATTTGCTTATATGAAACTGCAAAATTGAGGCAGCAAAGTGGCTGATAGATGTTTATCGCATTTTAGATTTGTCGTGAAGAAGTCTTTGGAAGTGTATCTGAATATGAATTAAGCCTTTTTGATCACAGCACGTTGTGTTTGCATTAAAGCTAAGAGGAGTTACACATGTGGCATTTAGGGCACGTGTCAAATGTATGATGTTCATATGTACAAATGGGGACCGGGTAACTGTGTGTATTACTGTACACAACTGTGTAATGTCATAGGTAGAGACGTGCATGGCTTGCATACCTGAGCCTGCTTTTGGGACTCTCTAGATATTTGGGCTTGAATAGATCATACCCAAAGATCACTTCATCTGCCTCGAGTTGACTGGATAATGAACTGCAACAATTAGTAGCTGTTTTAAATCATCATCTTGGCACTTTTTTCCAGCTTTCCTAGCACAACCTAGTTGAGCTCTATACACTTGGATGCTTAGCCCCATGTAGAGCCATAAGGAAACTGTAGCATTGCAGACAGGTTAAAAGAAAAGCTGATAATTTGGAATTTTCAGCATCTCAGCCAAAGGCTTGCAGTATCATCCTTACAAAATACAAATAGGTTAAATGGTTCCTTAACTGTCTCCCATATGGGAAGCAAGAATTAAGTGGTTTCTCTGTCACTAATCAATTTGTTTTGTTACACTCATAAATTTACGTTTCTCTGCACCAATAAAGACCTGTCTAACTACAAAGCATGCTTAAAAGCAACTGCTATTTTTCATTAAGAGGGACCACGAGATAAAGCAAACCATTTACTTGGGCTAATACAAAACCTTCATTTTTCTCCATAAATTCTGCATTAAGCTTCACTAATGCTGATGGGAATTAAGCGTGTGTATGGTGAAGAACAGACCTCAGAGGCAGCAACAAAGTCTCTCGCAAACAAAATAGACAACGTTTGCTACTGATAGTTTTCTTTTCCCCGGGCTGACTGAACTGTTTGGTCAGAACACATATCATGACAAACAAAGGGGTATTTATAGTAGCGTTAGGAGGTTTATAAATTTGGAATCAGTGCAGCAGTCGCAATGTTAAAAGTTCTGGCTATCTCGGGGCAGTTTCATGGCCCTGAAGATGTTGCATTTAGGAAAAAAAAAATAGGACACTAATTCTTGAGGAGTTGAAGTGTATAAGTATTTCTTTTTTTCATTAGTTTATAGAGTAGAAGTGAAGGTAGAGGATAACAGACCTGCCTAGGGCATGATGCAGTTACGTTGCAGAACTGTGAAAGACAAACACGTATCTGAGCACTTCGCTTGTGTCTCAGTCGGGCTGTGCTTTGCCACTGAGCGTATGTGTGTTTAATGACCATAAAAATAAATCAAAAGCTTACCTAAAAGTACGACAGCACCAATCAGGTTCAGTCCTGCCATTCTCAAGTACTTAAGTGTGTTTAAGTAAGGTGATGCATGCATGCAGGAGCAGCTTTTAGCTTGTAATAAAAGGTAGCTTAAATATGTGCCCTGCTTTTTCTTGCATATATGTTCTCAGATGCTGTTTTTCCATATGTGCTTGAATGAGTGAAATTAGGCCTATATAAAAGAAATAAAAGAACCTTGCTTTGAGCTGTGACTAGCAGATGGAACAATATTAGAGTTGACATACTTGACTTTTTCCACCTTATATGCAACACTCATTTTATTTGATCGCTTCGTAATATAAATTGAGCAGGTCTGTAGGGTTGTCAAGACAATATAGGCTGTAAGAAACTTGGATGGCTGTAGCTCATGAGGCATTAGAAAATATTCCTGTGCTGAGAGCACTAAAAATAAGCTGAAGTTCAGTTTCAGAATTTGGAAGGGTATTTAAATGGTAGAAATGGTGATTGATTTATTTATTTCACATTCAATAGCGCTTTTTTTGTCATTTGAACGCATTAAAATGCATGCCAAAATGTGTTCTGCTTCAGCTTGCAACGGCCCTGGCTCTGTCCTTTTTGGGAAGAACATCCCTGTGGTGAATAGGAGGTTTTCCTAAATTCCTGCTGGAGCTGCTTAAGTTTAGCTAGTAGGTATAAAATTTTGCTTTGCTGGCAGTGCTCTGGGTCGAGTTGTGTGGAAATTCTATGGATTTCCTTTGTGAAAATAAGATCAAACCCGCAAGCTGTTGGGGTCCTGGCATGAACGCCAGGGTTGTGCTCTGAGGCGCTTGCTGCGCGTTTCTTTACTGCATTTGAGTGCTGAGAGATGCTGATAGCTATTCTGATATCCTTCTAGGCTTCGCTTTTGTACGAAAGTGATGCAGAAGCTTCTCAGGCCTTCATAAAGCATGTATGTAGTTGTGAAAACTAAAGCGAGTCATTCATAAGGCTGCGATTTTTCTGTTGGGTGTTGCGTTCATACTTGATCCTTCTATGAGAAGTGTTTTCTCTGAAGATGTAAAGTCATTAAAGGGAAGGAGGAGAGAGATGGACATAACCAGACATAGAATTATATGGAAAAATTGGTATATTTTCTTAGCTATGTATATTGCTTCCTCCCCCCCGCCCCGTCATCACATCCCTTTGTATTAAAAATCTTGAGAGATGTGGTAATGTTATCCTTGCTTCACCTACTTCATTTTTATAGCTTCTGAAAACTCAGTTTCACTGCTCTTTATAAGCTGGCACCACAACACTGTTTAAAGTCTCTTAATAAAAGAACATATGAAAGCTACTGCAACCTTTTGTCTGTTCATGCATTCCTACTAACAGCTAATGTACTTTAACCTACTCATTGCTTTTAGTATTTTGCCACTGGGATTTGCAGAGGATTTTCTTTAGCTTTCCTTGACGTGTAGAAAAAGATGTTTTCAAATCTAACTATTTTTGCGCTTGAAGGTGCCTCTGGCATTGCCAAATGAAATTTTTTTTTTTTCCTCTATATTGAAGTAAAAAGTACTATCAAGCTAGAGAAGTGGTTGACTGAAAATTTACTAGCATGTCAGACTTCTGTTTTGGGTTCAAACAGTGATCCTTGCAGCTTGAGTAAGAGAAAACTGTTTGTAGTTGCCTATGTGTGTATATGTAGGCATTAAATCTATCGGATTGGTTGTAAAGAAACCCGCATTATTTTGTGTTCTTTATTCTGGATTCATTTTTTAAGTAATGAGAATACTGCTTGACCTGTCCTGCAGAGAAATAGATGGTTCTCTTCTGAAAAATATATGCAAATGCTATAAATACTAAGCGTCAGATCTATGCCACAGTTGCATTGGAATGCTGGGAAGAGAGAGCTTCTCATCACTTTATATTTGAGTCTGCCTCGCTCTGAAGTAGGATTGATTTCTAAGAATTTCACGTGTTACTTCAGTATTTTCTGTACCCTTTTCTTCCTTTCCTGACCACCACTCATTTTCCTCTTCTCCACAGTCGGTCCCTCTGTTAGAACTGCTCGCGCTGCTGCACACCTGGTTGTGCAAGTGGCACATGTTTACTGGATATGCACATTTCTGAACGCTGTTTCAGGTCCCCAGCATTAATAAGTATCAGTATAAATACAAGTATGAAAGACTCTAAATATCAAGAATATGGCATTTAAAATAAATCCCCTAGAAAATACCCTTTCTGGGATATCCTTCCTGGCCTTTCAGAGCAAAGAATTCCAGTCTTACTTCCAAGTATGCCACGTGCTGGGGATCTATTTCAGGTCTTGAAAACACAAGTCGTTAGGTCCTGGAAACATAATCTATTATAAACTATGACAGTACTGCCCTTTTAAAATGTGTTTTAAAGATACGTAGAAGTCCAGGAGTGATTTGCAAGTGAAGTACGTTCTCCCTTTGGGATGCCATAATTATTTTGGAGACTTAATTTGTCATGTATTCCCTGCTGAGTTCTTGAAATATTAATTTGCTTGCTTGAGTTTTCTCAGATGTGCAAGGGCAAATACGGATATTTGATCCTCTGGCTATAGCTACTATTGATAAGACAAATAGGTCAATTTGTGTTTATAATCATGCTGATAATGTAGAATTCAAATACCTGGTGACAAACAAACAGATATCTACATTGTGGAAGAAAATTGGAAATCTCTTCAAAAAAAGCTGGATGTTTATGTGAAATTTTTCAGTCATTATACTTTTAAATGTAACATTTATCTTGGCATTCAGTTTCATTCCGTACTCTTGAAGGCCCCACTCTCATTTATTACTGTTAGCATACCAGAACAAATGTCTTTCAGATGTGAAGAATCAATCATCTCAAAAATGTCTCCAGTAGTTATTTGGGTGGATTAATGCAAGGTGTTGGGAGAGTAAGGTTGAAATGAAATGTCATAATTGAGCAGCACAAGTCACTAGAGAAATAATAGTCAATTGATCATGATTCCAGCTAGAGAACCTTTTTAAAAAGCAAAAGGGGTGGGGAACAAACCAAACAACCTTGCCAAAAAAAAAAAAAACCAAAAAACAACCCATAAGGAAGAAACATGGTAACTTGGTTAGCAATATGCAATACATTAGATGCTGGAATGAGCCCCTGCTTTGTAAGTTAAGATCACTGAATACAGGATGCAGTTCTTTTCAGGTTTTTGGTTGTTGGCCCCGAATCTGTTTGCAGAGCTACTTTACAGTCTTCTGGAAAATAGAAAATATAGACCAGCAATAGTTGTGCTCTGTAAGCTCTAATGCTTTAGTGTAGAGTCCAAAATCTTTCCCATCACCTGCACATAGCCTTGGCACCTGCAGTGGAGAAGATGAGTAGTGATGCTATGTCAAATGAGAGTTGCAGACAAATAATCAAATTACTCTTTTCCTAACACTTTAAATCATTTGTCTACAAATACTGAGAGTTTTAGCTGTTTTGAAGTTGGATAAATACTGTCTGTCTAGCTCAGAAGAGGTTGTCCCAGTTACCAAACATATTGTAACCAATCCTTTCTTCCCCCTGTAAAATGCTAAATAATAACTCTTATTCATAAGAGATCACCTGCATTTACCCTTTTCTCTGCACAGTGAACTGAAATTATGGAAAGCATACTGCTGACTCCTGCCACGTTGCGGCTGTTGTCTTCAGTGACTGAAGCTTCTGTGAGAGGGAGGAGGAGGGTCATTAATATATTATTAATAGAATACTACATTATTAATATAACATTTTGAAAACAGAGGAACATTTTATTATACAAACTTAACTTCTTTCCCATGTACTCTGATGGTCTTAATTTTGTACGTAGATGATTTTTTTTTTCCCTTTGCAGCATACGGGTAAAAGGGGAGGAATGAGTCGTGTACCTCTGATAGGGTTTCTGCTGTATATTTGGCAAGGCAACATCTGCATTTTCTAGTATGTATGGATCAAACACTGAAGTTGATCTGGAGCACAAAAAATAATTTGGAAAGTTAAATGGGTTTTCCTGGGGAAGGGTGGGAGGTTAAGTGCTAGTAATACTTGGAAGCCTTTAATTTTAAGGCCAGAAAAAGCATGATACATTTGTGATGCATAAGGCTCCACTGTACTATGTCTGTTCCACTGAATCTTGGAGACCCATAAGGAGCATGGTTTGGGTTTGGTTTTATTTGCATTTTTTTTTAATAATTTATAATAGCCCATGACATGAGTTAGCTTAATTTGCATTGTAATGAGCCATTCCTTTTCCAGAAAGCATCACTGAGGGTAAAGTGCCTGTATGCAAACTACCCACAGGTCATGTTCTCCAAAATCCACGTGCTTTTGTGGAAATTGGGAAACTAATTATTAAATGCCAGTTGTCATTGCTGCAAAATCGAAGACCGCAGGAAACAGAGGATTTTAACATAAAACACAAAACAGGAAAGGTTTCCAAGTTAACCCTGAGTTGAAAGGGAATGGAGGGAGGGGAAGCATTGTTTGATAGTATTTTGACATTAAACTCATTCTTGGAATTGAGTTATGCCCTGTGACCTTTTTTTTTTTTTTTTTTTAATATATATATATTATTATTTTTTAGTGCAGATGCAAAAGAAGGTAGTGAGAGACAAAAATTGGGGGTGTTGCAAGGTGGGGAAAACCAGACATTTTCATCTGGGAACTCAATAAAATCTACCTTTTTCAGTACCCAAGTTTCATAGACCTCTAAAGAACTGTTCTGGGGATGGATGATTATGTCAAAATCAAATCAATGTTTGCTCAGGCCAACATGACAGTGCTTTGTTTGTGGTTACATTGCCAATATTCTGTTTATAATATTCATCTTAGTAACTTGAATGGGAAAAACTTTGGAGTTTAGTAGTACATAAGGTCAGGGATATAAATTAACTCTTCAGAGTTCCCAGGCTCCTTCTTCACTTTACCAGGTGTATTCAGGGGGAAACAGGTCCCATTGAGTTAAGTGATAAAATTCATGTCAAGTCTGAAGTCAGAATTTCTTCCCCCCTTCCCTCTTGTTATCCCTCTGTAGCCACAGAAAACTGAGCTGTTCAGTACAGTGTCTCTTAAACCAAAACCATTACAAAAAATGTTACTGTGCAGGCTTTGCGTGATGATAAACGATTAACTGGGAAATATGGTACAACTCTGCTTAACGGTCACTTTTCTCCTTCCTTGCTCTCCATTCACAAGAGTATGGATTGGTCCTTTTAACTGTGATATCCCCTGCTCTGACTTTGAGATCTGCATTCATCTGAGAACCTCCTCAAAAAGAGAGCACCAAGTGACCTGTAATTAATTTCTGTGTGTTAATTTTTGTGTGTGTGTGTGTGTAAATTGTGGATTCAACGTTGTCCTGCCAGCATGCCTAAAACAACACACCTATGCGGCTGTACCTCACACTTGAAAGTAGTGTCTCCTTCCAGGTGACCTGTAGCTTCTGTTTATGAAAAGCATTTCTAAATTGGCAAAGATGAAACAATAAAATCCAAAACCAGTAACAAATTAAATAGTTTTGTTTAGATGGTAATTCAGCATGGATCATTAAAATTAATTATAACTGTGTGCTTATTGTGAAGCTGTAAGAATTCAAAACAGATGGGATTTTGAAGGAAGGGATAATCACCCTTTCCATATCTTTCAAGAGTTTTTAAAAATAACTAGGTGACTTTAATAACAGTCCAGTAAGGTTCCTTCAGCTGGTGTGTGATACTGTAGTGATGCCTTTCCCTTCTATACAGCATCCCTATAGATGCTCTCCAGAGTTTTCTAACTTGCAGTTAAAAGAAAAAGCTTTTGAGAAGTATTAATCTTCCAATTAATAAGCATGGTATTTTTGAAGTTTATCAGGAGAGGCCAATTGGAGAATGCTCACTGTATGAAACAATGGCATGTGAGCTGGAGCAATGATTTAAAGTGGCATAATAGGTGACTAAAACTGTGAGAACCTGTGTCCCATCTGGACTTATTCACCAATTGTTCCATTTAGTGGTGTGTTAGTTTACTTGAGAACATTCTTCTAGTTTTGTGATTTTGAATGTGAAATATTGAGCCAATAGAACTAAACATGCCTGTTGTTTCAACATAGGCCTCAGCACTACTGGCTCTGTCTTTGTAATCTCTGGCCTTTCTAAACAAGTAGCCTATGGTCAAGTGGTTTTTAGGTGAGCCAAACTCCTTCCTGGAAATGCAGGGATTTGAAGCTTGTGTGATATTTTCCCTGTCCTACTGAGTCATACCTTAGTGACCGTAAAGGGCCTTTGCTGTAGGCTGCTGAAGAGGTGAGCTGTCACTACATAGGTACCTACTCACTTCTTGGAGGACCAGAGATCATAGACAAGAACTTTAAATCAATGGCTCCTATAATCTAGTAATTGATCCCATGTAAGTTTAAAGGGAACATTCAGTTGAGTCAGCTAGCCAAATGTTAATGGGGAGCCCTGGGAAGAACAGAGTTTTATTTTAAAAGTTTTTACAAATGAATAGCCCAAGCTATTTCTTTTTCAGTGTGCTTGTTCCTTACACATTCATTATCTTTTCTGGGGGGGAGGAGAATAATAAATAAATAAAAATCTCAGTTCTTCTGTTTTAATGTAAACAGTTAGTACCCCTTTAGTACTTTGGGAAATGAGTCTGCCGAAAACAAAGTTCAACTTCAGTACAGCTTTTTCTAAAAGTAGAATCAAGGTACTTCAACTGTAGGCTTTTTACCTTACATTACTCATAACCTCAGCCATCAGTTCAAACTGTGGAAGTTTATAGGAACTTGGCCCTATTTAGGATTGGCATTTACCAATTCTGAAATGTTTTCAAGATTAGGGAAAAGGGCTTCAAATTTCCTGTGATTTTTGAGAGACTGTGATTTCCGTAGCATCGTTTGAACACATACTGGACCAACAGTCTATTTCCTTCTTGTTTTATGGGGCTACGCAATGCAAGTATGAAAGGGTATTGGTTGTGACACCTCAACTTCTGCTTCTGTGAGAAGGGTTGAAAGATGTCATTCAGCTGGATGGTACAAACTGATGCAAGTCAAGGGTTGGGCAAGGCTTGATTGCTATTGATCTTGGGTGAACGTATGTCATCATGTGTGAGCTTGTTTAGTATTTCTGTTAACGCTCTGGATGATGCAGTGGAGTGTGTGCTTTAAATCTGGAAGCGTTTCAGGATGGACTGTGAGCACACTGAAAGGCAGAAGTAGAGTTCAGAGTCTTAAATTAGGGGAAGAAACCCCCAAAGTTGGATGACATTGTGTGGACGGGCGTTGTGCAATGAGCTATAAATAGCAGAAATCAGCCACCCAGATAGCAGGTAGGCAGAAGGGCTGCAGGCAGGGATCTTGGAATGAAAGGGGATCACAAGCTGTTGAAGAGTCAGTGAGATCCTGTTGTTACACAAAAAGATGCCTGACTGGGTGGTGTAAACAGGGTAGTGGCCTGACGGGGTACCCAGGGGTTTTTCCAAACTCCCTTCAGCTTTGGCAAAGTCTCCCCTTAGCACACACTGCCAGTTTGGAAAAAGAATAACCATTTGAAGAAAAGCTGAAGGAGACTGCTTGGAGGTCCAGAAAATGGGTCTCCACTAGGTATGAACAGATGTTTAGCCTGAAGAAAAGAATAGAGGAGATGGCAAGACTTTTTAAAATGTCATCTTGCAGTAAAGTAAAGGAGGAATAATTTTGTTTGCCTTTGAAGAACTAGATGACCAGCAACAAAGTTAAAGCCTCGGGAAAAACTGTTCCCTTATAGAAAGCCCAACCTAGTAGAATAAAGCAAGATGGGAAGGTGGTGGACTTTCCATCTTTGGGAATCTTTAAGGACAGCTAGAAAACCCTCTTGTTTAGTTGATCTTCTTTTAAAGAAGGGAAATAACTTCCCAAAACTCCTGGCAGCCTACTCTCTGACTGGGTGCTACGTTCTATCTCCATTTGATGTGAATGGTGCTTTTGCACTGGTACTGGGAGTGTCAGAAAGTGACTGGTTTTAGTAGACTTGCTGAGATTTTATGTGTTTAGTCACTTTGCAGGTTTGATGCAGCAGAAATGGAAATGCTTAAATCTCTTCAAACTGGTAGCAGCTTTTCTCACATCTAAAGATGCTCTCTTGCAGCCTTCTGCTGCAGTGGATTATAACCCTGAGGTAGATGTGTAGTCATCCTGAGGAACTATGAAGTTGTCCCATGCAAATACAGATTATGTTATGGAAAACTGGCTTTTGAAATACATCTTCATTAACACCAGGAGAGTGTAGTAAGCTACAAGACTTATGAAGAAGTGCTGACAGAGACTAAATTTGATAGCTTGCCCAGAGATGAACTCCTGATGGGCTCCCCGTAGTGAGTCAGAAATTCTGAAGATAGTTTGAAATAGATTTGTTTTTATTTCATTGAAGAATATGAGATGAAGTTCATCACAAATACAGCAAGTAAGAAGGTCAGGCACCTTGCTGCTTCCCTGAAGGGTCTGATTAATCAACTGTTGATCTATAGTGAGAGAAAGAATGTAATTAGAAAAATGGATTAACTGTAAGTAAGCTTAAATCACAGAGTTTAAAGAATTGTTTAGAAGGAAATCCTCTCTCACAAATTACATTAAAAATAAATTTGAGTTTGTTAGCAGGTTACTCTTCCCTTAGAGATAAAGCTTTGTCCACACTTTAAAAAGTGTATCCATTAGCTAAGTGTGGCAATGACCATGTTACCCTCCTAGACTCCTGCAGTATGGATCTTCCTAAACAGGCAGAGTAAGTGCTGGCAAGAAGAGGGAGTAAGCTGTGTCTGTGCAACCACAGCAGTCATCCTACTGACAGAGAGAGAATCATTTCTTGGGTGGGGGGAGGAACTAAAAAAAAATCAACCAAACAAAAAAACCCAAAATAAACAGCAAACCCAAACCAAAATTATCTTCTAGCCCAAACTCCGCAGTAAACATATCCTGCTACATGCTCTCCAGAATGTGTTTGTGTGCCTGTAAGTGCTGTGTAGCTTGGGAGGAGGCTGGGGAACAGCTATATCTCTGTTCCCTTGGGCCCAGGAAACCTGTAATTTGAGGTTACAGTTTCTTTGTGACTCCAAGGTGTGCTGTAAATGTAGAAGGGAATGTAATATGACTAGTGTGTGAATGCGACTTGAGAGTCTTTTACCCATTCTTTACCTCACCCTAAATCACTGTGGTTCCCTCTCTAGCAGAGAAAAGAAGTGGCTGTTTCCTCTGCCTTCTCCTCATTTCTAGTTTTTTAGCTTGACGCTCACTGGGTCTAGGAAGGCAGATGGGTGTCCCTTAGCGAAAGAGAGAAAAGCTGTCACTTATTTGCTGCTTCTGAACAGGAACACAGGGACAAAAATGCTATCCTACCTGCCTGAGAAACGACGTTTGTGTTTCCTTTCCTCCCCGACCCTGAGGTGCCATGGCATGCTCTGTGCCGAGCCCCTCCCTGGTGAAGGCTGCTGTTAGGAAGTGAGCGGCCAAGCTGTGGCAAGTTGAGAGTCACATGTGCAGCAGTCAAAGCAGCCAGCAGGAACTGAAGCACTCATTTTGCTCAATGGAAGACCTGAAGGAAGAGCTTGTGAGCCATTGAAGCTAAAAGCTGTAGGAGGCTCAATTGGCTGTCTCTCGGTCACAGGACTTGACTTGTGTTTTGGTAGTGCTAGGTGTTTTTGGAAGCTTAGCCCAACTTTCTTGTCAATAAATGTTTATTTTTATCTGGTTTTGCATTTGATATGCATCATCTCTCCTCAAGCCTAACTTCTCACTGAGCCAGTGACAATGTCCAAACCCTTCAGGGTGTCGCTTTCACAGTTAATAGCACAGAAGTAGCTGTGGACTGCAAAGCCTTTCTGGTTACTAATGTGTGACTGAGCTCTCCGTGCCTTACAGATTTTTTTTTTTTTTGTTTGGTTGGTTTTTGTTTGCTTCTGCTTGTCATTTGTTCCCCCAGCTGTCTTCCAGCAGGAGCCTTGTTTTATTTGCTGATCGTGGGACATCTTCCTCACAGCCTGTTTCCTCCTATGCTTCACTTACCTCACCACTTTCCCAGACTCTCTTGCCCTTTTCTTTCTTTGCCTTGCAATGACCTTCTCATCTTCCCCCTCTCACCCGTTTCTATTGTTCCTTTCTCTTTTTTGGGGGGATTTTTTTTTTCCTGTTTTGTTGCATCTCTCTTGGCTGTTCTGTAGTCCCCAGTGGCTCTGTGTGTTTGTGATTGTTTGCCAAGTGCAGGACATCCAGTGGGGTTGGCCAACACGTGTTTTTGCAGCTGCTATGTGAATCCAGAAGGGACGTTTTGGGTATAGAAGCTGCTGTTTTCTTGCCACTCTGTATGCATGAGTTACCATCCTGAGCACAGACCCCCTGCAAGAGCTGAGGGAGAATGGGAAACGGATTTTGAAGCGGTCAGCTCTTTATCCATAGTTTAGGGATTACGCCCACAGTGGGTGGGTTAGATATGCAACTTTCCAGCTCTACAACTTTTGTCTCCCCTGTATCTAACGGTGCTAAATTCCAGTAGGATTTCAAACAGTGAAAACACTTTTGTAGTGAAGTTTAAGTCAGTTATAGGTTAGATTAAGCCACTTTCTTTAGGGAGGAAAAGTATGCAAAGATCTTTAAAGGTCACAGAGTGGGAGGTGATCAGAAGAACAGACTGTGCTTGCAGCTGTGTGCAAGCACCAGGGGAAGAGTTGTATGGGCTGACTGAGGACAGTGGGATTTCATGGTTCCAGGTTCCTGTTTCCTTGTAGCTGAAGTGGTTGATGGTTTAATGAGGAGAGCTTACAGTTTCCTTGTTACAGTGTTTTCCAGCAGTTTAGTGCCCTGGCAAGTACAGTGTGTTGTTAAAGTGTCTGATTTCTGAGAGCATCTAACACAAGGAGATGCATCCAGCATGATGGATCCAGTCCATAAGGTGGGGTTGGGGTGTCAGGGAGTGAAATATAATGAATGGATTTGAGACTGGAGCCAACTGATGTTTAAATAGAGTTCTGGTACACCTATGAGCTCGTATTAAAATCACACAGTTGGAAATCCTCAAATGCCATGCTCTGTGGATTGCTCTTCAGTTGGATAGGGTTTTGTCCCGGTCTGTTTTTCAGCTGACAAGTCCTTATTTTGCAAGGGCTTGGTATGAAACTTTTGTTAGTGGCTCCTTAGGAAACCACTCAGGGTGGTGGTGTTTAGGTTCAGATTCCCTTTAGCCTTATTCTGCCCAATCCTGCTGTGAATTGTTCTTCTATTTTTCTAAATTAAGGCACTGAGTTTTCACAATTATCTACTATCTGTAACACACAAAGTTTAATTTCTAACTGCAATACAGTGTGAACTGCGAACCAGGTAGCTTTTGGTGTGGGGTTTGTTGGTTTGGGTTTTTTTTTTCTGCCAGCATAAAAGATTTCTAAAATATATTGTGAGATATGCAGCTGCTTAAAACTTAAAAACTTTAAGATACTTTTTTTTAAATGAAATTACATTTGTTATCATACTATTTTTTTTTTTTTAGCTGCAGACATTATGTGAAATGAAATCTGGATGTAAGTCTCTGGAGCTGTAGATATTTAATTACTATTTTCAAGACATCCCAGTAAAATCAAAATTCAGTCTGATTTGTGATTGCTGAACTGTGCAACACGCCGTATTCAATCACAGTTCCTATCATATTTTTCAGCCGAGAATTCTGTTTATGGTAATAGGGCTAAAGTAATTGTGCATCCTAAGGGGTTATAGTAGTTTGGAGTTGATAGCTTCTGGTTCTTCATTCCTTTCTCATGTTTTTATTTTCCTTTGAAAATTAAGGTGGATAGGCCAGAACAGCTATGTTGAGTCAGTTTGTTGGTTTGTTGTTCGCTTTTTTAAAATCGGAAAGTTTTCTTTTTCTCATTTGCATAAAAACGTGATTCATTCTTTTATTTGTATATTCACTGTATAACCGACTCCTTGCACTGTTCAGTTTTCTTCAGTTTTGGTTAAACACGTCGCCTTGTCTTGTGCTGACGAGTTAAGGGGGAGCACCTTCAACATGAGGTTGCTTAGTGGTTGTGGTGGTTTGCTGTATTTCGTTGGTTTTGGTTTTGTTTCTCTCCCTGCTCCGTTCTGTTTCTTGATCACTACTGAAATAGAATTGCTGGGGAAAGCACGGAAATGTCATGTCTGTGCAATGTACATCAAATCCAGCGTACGTCAAAAAAAAAAAAGGTTGAAGTTCTGACGTTCTGGTGAGCTAAATTGCTCAACATATCTGTGCAATTATTGCTGCTGCATTGAGGGGGAAGAGGGGAATGTTGGTCTGCTGACCTTGTAAGTGCAAGGTTAAATCCCCCTCCGAGCTGCTTCGGACACTGGGTGGTGGCAGCCGACTAGCCAGCCGTGTGTGCCAGTCCACCTGTGGTGTTGGAGCCAGCAAATCCAGTAACACTGCGTGGCAACGACAGCCTCTTTGTATTGTAGGCCACTAAACATTAGCTTTCATGGAAACTCACGTGAAAGAAGCCAGAGCTGCTGCGCTTTTTTTTTCCCTTCTGTTTTGGCGTGTATTGTTTATCTCACTAATATATTCCTAAACAAACAAACAAAACCCCGAAATCCCTCCATATTCAAGGCTAGAGTTCAGTCTGGTGTTCCTTTACACACAAAAAAATTGATCAGGTTTTCTAGATAACAGAAGAAATAAATTAGTATATGCAGTGCTGTCTTCCATGGACTTCTGGTCACATACAAAAGATGGTAAAGGAAGAAATCAATGCAAAACCATTCCAGTAACTAAATGGATCCCTATTAGTTTTCAGGCAATTGATTTTTTAGTAGGCATTTGTGTATGTTAGCTGCTCTTTTGCTGTGAGTGAGGTGGTATTTCCAATTAGATTTTTAACCGTCAATGATTTACTAAGCATGTTATGGTATTGATTGTTACATACAAGGAACAGCGTTGGGGGAGGAGGAGGAAAAAAAGTCTGTTTGGTCCAGATGAAGGCTGAGTTTTTCTATTACACCATTGTTACGGATGACTCCTGGAATATGTTGATTTTTTTTTTTCAGTGCCATTGCTTTTCATTATTAGGTTTGGGCTTCTGGAAAAGTTTACACTCTAATCAAATTGCCTTAATGGAAAAGTCTCCTGTATCATTTTAGTGAGAAAGAGAATATAAAGCATAGAGGAACGGTTTCAAATTTTATATTTGGGTTTTATTGCTTTTCAGGTTGTAGCATCAGTCCTGATTAAATTTGGTCAAATAAACTCAAGGCGACTCTGTTGGAGCTGTGATGCATAATGGAATGCATGAGATTAATCCATTTTTTTACTCTAGGGCACAGTCACTAGCTCTGCCCCTTTTAAGACTTTTATTCATAATACATCATTAAAAAGAAAATAGTGCTTTATATTCATATCTTACCTGCAAACTCTTTCAAGAGTTTCACCAAATGAAACCAAATTTGTAAGCCACTAAAGGGAGACTAAAATGACAGTGGCAATAGCAGGAAAGTCTTGCATTGCAGTAAACTAAGTCTATTGATCTTGAAATTAAAGTTCAGTGGAAAAGCTGATGGAAAAAGTAACCGAGCACAAAAGGACAAGCTGCACAACTGATTCAAATGAACTAGCTGGCTGTGAACATTGATGTGAAAGAAATGCTAATGCAAACAATGAAGAAGCAGCAACTGTAAGGGCAAAAAAAAAAAAAAATTACCATCAGTGTAGTCACTTCTCAAGTATTGTAGGACACACCTTCTTATGGAAAACGAGGTGGAAGTGGTTAGCCAAACTCATCTGGTTGGTGATGTCTGTGAAAGCAGGCATGGGATACCTAAGGTTGCTCTGCAGACCCCGACTCTTGAGTATGTAATGACTGGAAGTCCAAAACTTCCCAAGTATTTTTAAGGGAAAGCTATCAAAGTGAACATGCTACTTGATTGTAATGTGCATTGAAAGGCAAATGCAATCAAAGTCCATTATAGTGTATCACTGGCTACAGTAAAACAATGTCAACTCTGAAGAAGCTTCAAAAATAGCTGAAAGGCAGCTGTAGAGAGGAAGCAAATTTCTCTTCCTCAGTAACCCACCTGTGAAGGTGTGGCTTACAGCATGTGAAGAAATCAACTATGGGAAGGATGCTCTTTAGAGATATAACTGGCTTTCTTGGAGTGAAATACAGAAAAAACTGACATGGCATCTGACAATTTCAAGCAAGTCAGTTATATCGATGAGTGAATCATTCGTGCTTCCTCAGAGAGTACCTCTGAGTTTATAGTCTCGCTCTATATGCACAAGGGTGGAGTAGCTTTCTTACAAACTTGACAGAACAATCGGAGAATAATTCTGAGAACAGTGACTGAAGTTGATAGGGAAAGATGTCCATGGTGTAAGAGATGCCACACGGGACGTGTTATGGTGGCCTTTCAGAAAAAGGAACGGTCAGAGCAGCATTTTTACTGTCAGCTTTTTTATCGTTCACATAAAAATTCAAATTGGGATGTATTCATTTTCTCTCGTATTGATCATACAACATAGCTGGTCTCCCAGAAGACCACTGAATTTTCTGACTTCAATACTGCATGTAACAATGTAAGGAGAGGGAGGGATAGGGAAGATGATAGCCAGAGTTAGCAACAACAACAAAAAACCCAAAGCAGAGATACTGATGTATCTGTAGCCAGTTGCTTAAAGGCTAGCATCACCCAGACTTGTCAAATTATGTAAGTATGTGCTGCATGAAAAAAAAAAAAAGATCCTGTTAGAAATCATTTCTTTTGTGAACTCTTAAAAGAATCTGGATCTTGCCTTCAAGTCGCATCCAGCCAGTACAGTCAGAGAGACCTTTTGTATTTCTGATTTGGATTTAGACTATTAGACAGGTTTTAGGTAGTTCTATGACTGAAGTTTTCCCCTTAAAATTCAAACTTCATTGAAGTTGGGAAAGAAATGTACTGCAGTTTGAGCTCTCCAGTCTTCTGACCACCACAGAAACCCCCTGGCGCCCCACGTTTTTTTAAGTGCCGATCCGCTTCTGTTTTTCTTAAGTGCTCCTTGATCTTGGATGTATTTGCAGTGAACTTTATTTGCACTGTACATAAACTACCCAGCCACAGAAGAGTGGAGAAATGTCAGGATTTATTTTTTAAAATGCTTTTCAGTTTTCATATAAACAGTCTGGGATGATCAGAATGAAGGACAAAGCATAACCCAGATGAAGGGTCAGCATCTGTGTAAACTTGAATACCACGCACGTGTGTGGCTGGATTGTATCCTCAACAGGAATATATCTTGTTTATCACGTGGCCTTACAGCATTTAAAAAAGAACCAAAAAAAACCCCAAAAAACCTAACCAAAACCCAGTGACCCTGAATCTCTCATTTCAACTGGTATAAATATATTTGCATAATGAACAGGTCAAAGGTGACATCAGATGAAATGTACTCAGAAATCCTGAAACAGCCACCTACATACCCAAGTCTGAATCACACAACTGGTTCCTGGCTCAAGACCACCAAATGCAGAGGCATGCTGTGTCCCTGTTGTGTGCTAACTCTGTAGGCAACCCATACCATTCGGTAATTTCACTTTTCTGTAGGAATTTAACAGCTGAATCATTAACCCGTGTTTCAGCCTCTGTGTTGTGGATTAATACAGGCAAGCAGAGAAAATACACAAAATGTGTTAGGGAAACATTTGGAATAAATTGTGCTTTAATTGGAGAGGATTGTAGCATAAAGGCATGACAACAGAAAGTTCAGTGCTTTAATATCTAAAATTAGCTATCACTGTACATGCTAATTGAGAAGGAATGTGTTTTGAAAAAGCTGATTGAAAGTAGTGTATAGTCATATGATGACTCCTCCTCTTCAACAGCTCTGCTTTTATCCTTGAAGGGTATTGCATGAGCACAGATCAAAGTCATCAGACATATGTTGCTTTACAAATAATGTATCTATTTTCTTTTTCTTCTAACAGATAAAGAGAGTTATTAAGCCTTTCGAGACAATTTGAATAAGATGAAACTTGTCGGTGATGTTGAGCTGCCAGAAACAAATGATATAATGTCAACATTAGAAGAACAAACTATTCCCAAACAGTCTGTTGGGCTTTTATGCCAATCAGACCACACCATATTTCATTCTCAAATACAGTCTGTAATTCTCTGATAACTCCCACAGGTAGTGATAAAAATACTTCAGGTAGATCTCGAGCACGTTACGTCAGTATATTTCAGCCAGCACTGACAACTGCATGACCAGCCAGGCTTCTCAGTGAGCTGGGTATGTCTTATTTGCCACTTGTGTAAGCACAGACAGGCTGCAGGGGATTGACAGGGCCTGGATAAGTGTCTGTTTAATGTCCAGGCATATGAAGTATGGGTGGAAATAGATCATA
The DNA here is from genome assembly GCA_024611175.1 of Megaceryle torquata. NCBI lineage: Eukaryota > Metazoa > Chordata > Aves > Coraciiformes > Cerylidae > Megaceryle > Megaceryle torquata. The sequence goes on from JANIJG010012476.1 coordinate 161,047, forward strand.
ATAAAATTGAGTGAGCTCGCCTTTTGTGTCTCTTGCCGTGTAGCAAGTAGCAGAAGATCATCAGGAGACATTATCCTTCAGGAGTTTATCTCTTCCCCCACCCCTTGTGTTGCACTCGGCTGCAGCATTCAGAAGAAAGCCAAGTACCCAGATTATACGTTATTTACATAGATTGACATAAAGAAAAATAAAGCCTTTGCTGTTATGGCTGCTGCATTTGCGAGACACTGCGGTTGCTTTAAGACATCCTCTCTTGATTAAAATACAAGGCTGGAAGGGAAAAGGTGAATTGCTGTCTTGAGCAGAACTGTGGTAACATGGGGAAACAGGATGGCTGTCCAGACAAATCTTTGCTTAATTCTTTGCAGAGATCGTAAGGAAGCGTAAGGAATTTATAAACTTTGTTGAAGTAACACAGCTTGGGTTTATGATAGTACAAATTGGCATTTGATGCTGATGGGATGCATAGGTGGACAGATGAGAAGAAAATGACTGGAGGGATGAGGGAAACGTATGGCAGTACAGCAAGGTGCGTGGCTTTGCGCGGAAATGCATCGGTTTCATTTCCCAGCAGCGTTTAGTTCAGAGAAGCAAAGCATTTGTTAGTTTATTACAGATAATGTCTGAAGTTGTCTTTAAAACTGAAGTTAAAAGTCTGATTGGTGTAGCTGAACTCCCTGGAAGCTTAAATGTGAAATCTTGTTACTCTCAACTTCTTTCCTGTGCCCCTAGTTTGTTATTGTAGGATTTCTGATGAGGTTTGACTTAGTCACTTGACTGTTTTGCAAAGCGGAAGGCAGTGTGGAAACACTAGCTTTTTTCAGAAGAATCTCTAAACAAAATCAGATATGCTTCCAGGAAAAAAAGAAGGGAAAAATTATAGTCCAGGCTTAATATCCTAAAGGCTCTAATTCTTGTTTCCTGTTTGGTAGCTGTTTTTTTCAGGACAGAATGAAGAATGGGTTCATAGAGGGCAGACTTGGCACTGGGAAGTCCAACTTCTCTACTGTAAATGTAGTCTGAGGCTTCTTCAGGATTACAATTTTTAATGATAATTAGAGGTTTCTGGTATTCTCGAATTTGGAGATGCTGCCCAAACATGTCAACTAGGAAGGGGATAACAGTTTAAGCCTGGATTTTTGGCACATGTGTATGCCAAAGCACGTTCGTTGTAGCTCTCCCGCTGTTTTTTTTGTGATGGATTTGTGGTTTTTTTCCTTCAGTTTGTGCAAGTTTTCACTCTCTCATTCCAGATTATTAGTTCTTTTGCAATAATATCAGAAAGCACCAGGTTACTTCTCCGTTTGAAATTTCCATATGAGTTAGTTGGACAGCTTTATGAAATATCCAATCCTGAATCTATAACTGAGGAGTATGACAGATGAATTAAGATGAAAGTCTAGAAATGTGGCACAAAGTACTTTTTTTATTTTTATTTTTTTTAAGAAAATGTTATGCATAGCTCAGGCTTAGTTACTTTCTGAAATAGTACAATGTTTTGCAAACAATAATAGAATTCACATTTGTGCATAGTTTGCAGTTTGATATATTTGGACTCTGAGTTTCAAAAGTAAAATATCCCACAAAACCAGTTGAAAGCAATTACTCGGATTGTAGCTGCAGAGGAATTGATTGTGCTTGCGTGTCATAATGTGAGGGCACATCCACATTTTTATTCCAGGAAAGTGTGTTTGTGATTACTTTTTTCATCTCTTGCTGTGGAAATGCTTTCAGGCTCTTCCAGCACACGTATATGTGATCGTATAAGGCCATAGATGCTGTAGTAAGAGGATTGTGTTTGTGGGCATAGGAGGTGGATAAAGTTTTCCTCGTATATTTTTTCCTTCTTTCATCCTGAATGTTGATAGGAAGATATTTGGCCCTTTTGGTAAAAAAAAAAAAAAAAAAAAAAAGGAAAAGTCTGAAGTCTGAATACACAACTTATTTAGGAAGAGCTATAGGAGTAAAGGGAAAAAGCAGCTAAGAATTTCCTTAACGTCCCACCCAGGAGAAAGGGCTCTTTACTCCTAGTAAAATAAACAGGTAGCGTAGCCCTCTTTATCACCCTGATCTTCCTGTACACAACCTTGCTGGCCGAGGAGTGACGGACCCTGTGATAAGGACCTAAGTCTTCTCACATGATTGAACTGTAAATCCAAATGAGTTATTATGGGACTTCACAAATAAGAAGGGACTTGCGCTCTTGTGAGAGCGGATAAGCGAGCTCAGGACCATTCCTCTATAAAGTGCATTTAATACTATGTTTACTTGTTATGTAAAATAGATGTAAATTTATGTAAATATACACGCAGGATAGATTTGACCCTCGGGCTGTTGGCAAGATGCCAGCGTGGCCCTGGGTACTACAGCACTTTCGAGCTCTATAGCCTGGCAATTTCCTGGGATTATATTATCATTTGATTTTTAATGCAACTTTCAGCCACTTAACAGTCTGATCAGTTTCCCTTTTACCACCAGCTTTGCTCACGCAGTAGTAAACAAACATATTTATCACTCCTGGGATCAGTAAGTGCTAATAAAGTTGCTGTTGCTTGCATTTTAGGTTTGGTTTCATGACAGATGCATTGTAAATGAACTAGTAGCCTTGTACTTGTGCCACAGTTTAGCAGGAAGGGTAAAGATCTGAGCCTAGCAGTGGCACTGGGGTGAGAACGTGGCAGTAGCTGGGCTGGCTAAGCCTGTGCATCGTTCCTGTCTGGTAGGATGGCTCTGAGAGCAGCTCTTTGCTGCCGTGGGGTGTTTCTGTAGTTCTCAGAAACCAGCCGGGTTGGTGGCACGACAAGACTTGACATTTCAGATGGCCTCATTTGGTTTTAGTTCCAGTAAATCTCTATTTAAATGGGAGGGAAAATGAGAATCTGAGTAAACTCAAACCGCTGTGGGGTTTTGTTTGCTTTTTGTAAAAGCTGGCTATGGTTTGCCAAAGCTGGCTCCATTCTTGGAAGGAAAACTGCCTTGTCTACGTGTGGAAATCCTGTCATTACATCTCTGAAAGCGTGCTTAGATGTCTGTCTGAAGTGTGTTCCTCTGGGAATCCATAATAGTGCATTACCTTCATCAAAAAAATAACTCTGGCAAATTACATCATCAAAAGGTAGGATGCATTCATGTCTGAATGCTTAGGTGTTCTAATTCTTGGTCTCAACTGTGCCTTTTAAACTGTTTGCTGTTCCTGGCAGATATTTCCAGTGGACGTTCTGTGTTTGAAGTTTTAGGTTTGGGGTTTTTGAAGCAATATTTATAAATCTAATTAATTGTTGAAGATTAACTAGAAGTTGCTTTTTGCAAAAAAGGCACTGACTGTGTGGCCCCTGAATGTCTTGCGAGATGATAGTTCTTTTGCAGTGCAGATTGTGTTAAAATACAAAAGTAGTTTCCACATTAATGTGGGATGGTTGATTTATAGAACAAAATGATACTGTCTAATTTGCCCATGGAAACAATTTCAATTATAGGCTCCCACTCATATAATCAAATATGTAAAATAAATAAAAAGACAACAAATAAAACATCGCTTCTGCCTGTTCTCCAGCCAGGAATTTTAATTCCCTTTTAGATTAGCAAGTCCAGTTGTATCTTGTGATTTTGTAGCTTCCTTTGACAGTGATGTTAGAGGGCTGACAGCACGTTCTGAACTCTAGTACTTTTGTATATTGAATCACTCTGCCAGCATTCATTTCCCTGTTGTTATAAGCGAACTTTCTGCCCATCAGCTTCTTACAGGCCTTGGAAATAGAGCGAAGCGTGTTCTCGTGTGTGGTGTTATTTGGGAACACGTACCCACAGTGGGCTTGTGAAGCAGAAAGATCATGCTGCCTTCACGCAGCCATTCAAACAATGTACTTAGTATGAAGTTACCCAGAAAATACTTAGAAAATTTTTATGGAATACTTGTGAGAACAGAAAGTAAGAAAGCCATTGCATCTCGCGATCGCCTTTTTGCATCTGAGAATACTTCATGGGTATTTTCTTTTTTCATGTTGGTCCTTGGCTCCTGACCTTCACCTGTCTGCAACATGGTGACCTGTCCTCTGGTTGAGCAGCTCTGCTCAAAAACACTTGAAGTGTAAAATACAAACCTGATGATGATGATGTGGGTGTGCCTCTTCCCAGAGGACACTTGGCTGTAGCCCTCCCTATGTACATGAGAGGTTGTTGCATTAAAGATGAGACTGAAGTTTTTCTGACAGAGCCCAAGAGCTTCCCTGAGCAGTTTTTCCAAGTCTAAGGTGTGTCTGAGAGTCGTGCCTCGGGGCCCTGGCTGAGGGGCTTGCAACTGACACCCTTGTGTCTGTCTCGGAGCCCAGCTATGGGTCTCCCACTGACAAACAGTAGCTACCTGTTTCAGAGTCTGCGTAAGGACTGATGCTGAGACAGTTTGAGTTGAACACGTTTGATTTTTAACATCAATTCTGAACCTCTCCGTCACTTTAATAAATGCACTAACTGCAAAAGGATACTCGAGCTCAAGTAAAGAATTCTTCTGTAACATCTGATGCAGCCGGAGCTGCAGACCCGAGTTACAGCAATAATAGAAATAAAAGGTGTACTGTATAGTGAAGGTGCAGGTCTTGCCAAGAAGGCTTCCTTGTCTCGGGTGGAGGAAGAGGAGCACAGCCCATCAAGTGAGTCTTCTGCCCTCCGAGAGGTGTATTTCCTTTGTGATTTTTTTTTATATCCTAATTCTGTCTGTCCCTGCCTTCTAGGTGATGTTTAGCATGATAAGGGTGGAGACTTGAGTAGCACAGTCATTTTTGTGTAGCATGTACTCCTTTAGGCTCATTATCATACTCAGGGGTGTAAACTTTAATTTTAATTTGCCATTAATTATGCAAAGGTCTCCACTCAGACACTCTGGCCTTAGAGATTTGTTTGCACCTGTTGGTTTAGCCAAAACAGGGCTGTCTTATCTTCCCAAGACTCCCTCCTTCAGCCGTTCTGGCTCACCAGCTCAGCAGATCTCCAGCCCCAGAGGTAGCTCAAGAATCTCATGGTTGTAAACATCTCAACCTTTCTCCTGAAGCGTACTAAATTAGCTGTATTTCTGTCTCGTGGCAAGCTAGGCTGTTATGCCCCAGGGATCTAGAGCAGGAATAGTACAGTATAGGATTTTTCTAGAGTGGCTTCTCAACCTACGTGTTGGCTTTTCTCAAGCCTTGTCACAGCTGTGATTGGTATTTACAGTGTGGAGATGGGGCTTATTAAAAAAGATTCTCCCATGTACTCTTGTGCTTTGATTGTGTTGCTTTTGCATGTCCAGTAGCTGTAGATTTTCTCATTAGTTTTGAAGGTCGCTTTGTAAGTAAGCACCTTGTTTACTAAATGCAAAAATCTGTCAACAGAAAGGGGGTATGGAAAAGGAGACCACTCCCCCACCCCAAAAAAGTCAAAAGTGTAAAGCAAGTAGCTCTGAGCTTAATATTTTTGAGGTTGTTCAGAAAGCAGATAAGATCTGTTAGATTTTGGGCCTCCTGTCGGGCTCACATTTTCCTAAATAATCCATGATGAAATTGAAAAGGGTGTTTCTGTCAGGCTTTTGGAGCTCTGATGCTGTGACATTATGGTAGCATTATGTTTTAGAGAGAAAAAGTGCACAGGAGACAGACTCTGCCCAGAAGGAGAAACCCACTGTCACTGGTTTAAAGGGTGTTTGGTGGCTTTTTTTTTACTGCTCTCGACTTTGTGGAGTTCTGTAGCATTTTGTGGGCACTAAATCCTCTGTAGTGCTAAAATATCCTTTGTAATGAAGAATTTCAATGACTTTTTTTTAAAAAAATACTACTTTATAGTCTTGTTTTTTTAATAGACCAAAAATGTGAATTTTCTTATCATATTTGGACATTTAGAGTGATACAGAAAAAGATGATGATGTTTGTGGGGTTTTCATTGTTTTCTTGTAAGTTAAAAGGCTCACAGAGGTAAGTGTTCTAAGCAAAAATGCCATCTGCATCTGTTAATGTTCATGTACCCTATCTTTGAGGGCACATCGAGTTAAATCAACGATTGTGATGGAAAAGAGATTTAGATTAAAAGAAAAAGATGCGGTTGTGTTGCCAATCAAAGTTGTCACTGTACTTCAGTTGTAAAGTGATTAAGAAGCCGTTGTACTGATCTTCAATGCATAATAGTACTCACTTGTAATGCTATTTCTGTAGCCACTGAACTTGGCTCCGTGGCTGTTGTTGCCAATGTATTGGCCGCTCTGCTGCTTCCTCAAAACAACACAAACCCTTCAGAGCCTCCAACTGCTGATAGATGGCAAATTTTTGCCCTTTCTATAGGGGCTTGTTTCATGAAGACTTCCAGGCATGTCTAACTTCAGTGACCTTAGTGCGTGGTCTTGAACCCTAGGCTTTCCAAAAACTTGTTTCCAGTAAGGATTTTTCCTTCCTTCTTCCAGACAGTGCTTTCCATCACTTCTGTTCCTGCTGGGATGGCGGGTGTAGTGCTTGACTCTGGACTATATTCGAAAGGAATAAGTTGGCAATGTTTTTTCTTTCTTTTTTTTCTATTGATTTGCTTTCATGTCATCCTCTCTTGCAGTAGCTCATTTTCTTTTAGACTTCACATCAGGGGAATAGTAGAGGAGGAGGAGGGAATGTACTCAGGGTGAAAACCATGCTTTGCTCTTACTTGAATGTTGTTAGGAGCAGAAGTTAAGGGGAAAAGAAAATAACGGAAAAAGTTATTTCTTTGTGGTTGTGTCCTTGTGATAACAGCATTTTTCTGGATTCCTTAGATTTTAATGACCTCGGTCAGAAGATGCACGTAGAGGTCAGTATATTTTGATGATCTTGTTTGATTTGGTGATTTTTGCTAAAGGCCCATCCTGCTTTTTATCCGAGGTACTACTTACAGACAGTAAGTCTGATAATTCTAGAGTTTAGAGAGATCGTTCGTTCCTGGTGACCTCTGCTGCGTTGCGGTGTTTGGGCAGGAATGTGAGATTTGGCCTGAGGACAGTGGACAGGATAGTCCAGAACAGGCTCTGGTGAGAGAGAAACCTGGCACGTAAAATGAGATGGTAAAACCTGTTGGTTTGGTTTTGTTTTGGTGTGTTTGGTGGTTTGTTGTTGTTTTTGTTTGTTTGTTTTTGTTTGGGGTTTTTGTTTGTTTGTTTGGGTTTTGTTGTTGTTTTGTTTGGTTTTGTTGTTCTTGGGTTGGTTTTGGGGGTTTTTTTTGGTTTTTGGTTTTTTTTTTTCAGAGCTGTAATTCACCTTTTAGTATAATTTGTTCAGTTTCTACTATTCCTTTTTTGTCTATGTAGATTTTTCTTACTCCTACCTTAATGTGAGATGATGCGTATTAAGAAAATTTTCAGCATTTGTGTGACACCTCTGTTATCCACCCAAGTTAGCCACAGTCTGCTTCATTTCATCAAAAAATAAAATGAAGTATTCCTTGTGAACTGCTGGCAAGCTGCTAATTTGTCTCTCAGATGCATGCATCAAGATGGCCTTGCAAGCAGAAATACCAGCCTTCTGGATTTGTTCCGTTGCGGTACAGCAAAGTGTGTTCTTTAATTGTTCACTTCGGGATCACAGAAACAGAAATGCAATCTCATCAATATGCACTTGAGGCTTAAGAGCTCCATGCTGTTACATCTGTGTGATTTAGGAAGTTTAAAATAGGCTTTGCAGATGTTGAGAGTAATGGAGGATGTTGTTTACTTTTATTCATTTCCATCATATGTCACACTTTATCCTTGAATAGTCAATCATATTGTCGTATATCTTCTATAAGGGCTTCCTCTGCTTTTAACGTGTCTTGTTTATAAATATTTAACTTTTGTTAAATTTGGGTTATGCAATAGTTCACAGAGGTCTCTTTCCTAAGTGTGAACTACAAATTAATTTGTTTTATAGGCACCAAATCCTCGAGTTAGTGGTGATTTTACCAGTATAAATGTTTTGCAATAGTACGGTAATGCTTCTAAAATTAAGAATTTTTTTATTATTAAAGAAGTATTGAAACAGCCCCAATTCAATACCAAAGACCAAACGTTGTGACTTGCCTCGTGTTGCTCTGATTTTAATTTAATGTTCCACATGCTGCAATTCACAGCTATAGCGATATCAACAATGCAAGAAATCTTAACTATAAACTGTTCAGTTACTGCTTTTCTTGACGAGATCCTCTTAATAGAAGATCAATGTGACGTTAGCTTTGCTGGGCAGTATGTCTTTTGTAATGCTTTGGTTTTTTCTCCAGCATGGACTCCAATGTGCAAATTAATTATTATTCATTTACCCTAAGACAAGTTAGTGTGTGTTTACGCCTGCTACATGAGTAACTGCTGCTGCTTTCCTTACTGCCTGAATGCGCTTTTACTGCTGCAGTAACTGCTGCATTCTTCTTCTACACGAGCTGCTAATGCAGTATTCCACCTCTCTCTCTTACATACATATATGCTCTACTAAAATAGAAGGGAGATCAAATTCAGTCACAGACTTGATCTCCAGACTTGCTGTCTTCTTGGCCCACCAGTCGTGGGGTTTTTTTCATAGGCAAATTGTCCCTGTGGCTGAGGGAGGAAAGCTGAAGGGATGGTGTTGAGCTGATAGGTCTTTGAGAGAGTTCTTTCCATTACTTTAGGGAACAGTAAGATATAAAGCTAGCATTTGCTGTAGGTATGATCAAATTTTTGATACCGATTTTACTAGCAACTGCAGTTTGGGGAAGAAATGTTTGTATCTTAGCCAGCTGGAACTGCATTGGGCTGTAAATTAGCATTCATTCTGGATTTTTGGTGTCCATGTGTTTATAACCACAAATCTTGTTAAATTAGATCCAGCACTTGCACTTATGTGTGTAAGATATTATCTTGAAAAGAGAAGCTCTTCTGCATCTGCATATTGTAGTGTACAGTGAGGCTTTTAGCATATAAATGGTCATCCTCAATGCCAAATTGTACTTATTGGTTGCAATGTTAAACTAGCTCTAACTCGTGATTTTGTTTGATTACATAATATTATAGGAATTCAATATGCAAATAAATGTGTGGGTTCGATTTTTCCTCCGTATGCAGTGCTTTACCTGCGCATCCTGAAACTAAAATTTGGGGGCTTTTAAATCTGTAAGGAATATGCTGCTAGCACTTAATATTTAAAATAGTCCCAGAAGGTAAATAATTGTTTTATTGCCATCAGCGTATGTCTCTCTGTAATTGTAATTCAGGCTTGAATGAATTTGGCCTGGATGAATTAAGAGGTGGCAACTGTGACCGAATATTTTCATTCCCACATCCACTTTTCCTTCATTTTTTTAGTTTTCTTCTTAGTTGCAAAGAAATTTGGGCTTTAAAACTTTTTAGACTAAACCCTTGCTTGTACCCTACCATCTCCCAGATTTTGTTTGGTTATGATGTGGCCTGGTGAGGGAGGGAAAACAGTATAAAACATAAATTTTCCTTTCCAAAATGGAGAACGCACTGTTCTCTAGTTTTTCCTAGAGAAATTAGTGGGTGACTGACAGTCTTTCCTTATGAAACTGTAAGAAAAGCAGCAACAATATCTCTAGTCAGGGGTCTAAAAGTGGGAGAGTATTATCTTGAAGTTTGTATCGTAAATAAATCCTTACTTCAAGGAAGAACCCCATTCATTGGGCTTACCAGGAAAGGAACCTTAGTCTAAGTGGTATAGAAAACAGCAGAAGAGTTGCTAGCACCTGTAGAAATGAGAGGGGATTAGTTATTGCTTGAAGATTAATAGTAGTGTGTTGCACAGTGGTGTATTCTGCCATTCATAGACTTCCCAGTGAAGCTCAAGGAGCTGGTTTCAGCTTCTAACAAATAAGGAGGGCTGTAACTTCTAATTCCTCCCTTTCTCTCAGAAAATGATTACATTTGATTTGTACACTATTCTGCAGAAGTTTGTCAGCTGGAAGGTGTTTGTGTTTTGCTCTGGGTGTGTGAGGACTCTGTAATACATTGCTCTTTCAAGACCTTTGGTTTTAGAGCTGATGTTGCCTATGTGGTCCTGCTGGACGTGTTTGAAAAGCCACCTTTCTCTGAGCATGGCAAGGGTTTGGTTTGTTTCATAAGGTTGAGGGTGTTTTTGGAGGGCTGTGGGATAGCAATAGGGGAATGGATGGATTCATGATAAAGTTGGTGGTCAGATTCTGCTCCAGCTGCATGATTTGCAATGTGATTGTAAGCTGAAAGGATGAAATATATCCAATAGAAGCTCATGAAAACATTTGTAAGAATTGATGTTACAGGGAGGGAAGAGGAAGAGGGGCAGAAGGTTCTGGGCCAGCGTTTTAGTTAAATTGACTTTCAAAACCTATTTGTCAGGGAGGGAGCGAATACCTGATGTTTCTGTGGCAGGCTTGCACTGCACAGCAGGCACTGGCTGGGAGTACCCAGATCTGCTCCAGTAAGCCAGATTGCTCTGGAGGCTGCCGTGGCCACGTCCCCTGCCACGGGAGACAGAATGTCACCCTTAATATTTGTAATTACAAAGTGCAATAGTGACATCCACAGACAGGAGGCATGGCAACAGTGGATTTGTGATAACTACCTTTGCTGGGATGCAACTCTGTCCCCGGCAATAGGGAGCAACAGAATGACACCAAAGACCATCTTCAGCTTCACTTGCTTCTCTTTCAAGAGGGATGACAAAGTAGATGTATAAGGATGCTACTTATTTCCTAATTGTACTTTAAAAAAAAAAAAATATTTAAATGAGGGATAGCAGTTTCTGCTTTTAGTCTTAACATGCTTCTGAAGATCAAATATTTCTACTATGGCTTCAAAAAAATAAAGTTTATTAGTAGCTGGGGAAACAGTGCAAAAGCTCAACTATGCTTAAAGTGCAATATCTGCCACGTTGGCGCTAATCGTTTTGTGATCTGTGGCGTGATTCCTTTAATCACCTACGAGAACTTTCAGGTGGTGTTAACATTTTCTTTCATTTGTACAGCAATGTCATTCTCTGTTTTTGGAGGAAAGAATAACCCTCTACTGGCTTATGCAAATAAATATCTCTTGATGCATTTGAAACAGAATGAATCCCAAAGGAAGATGAGTGGCAAATCAAACTGGCTGTAAATGAAAGTAACCCCTCGGACCAGAGTTACAAATGTTTTATTCAGATGAACAAAGCTTCTTTATTTTAGCACTTTAATCCATTTTCCTTTCACTTTTTTTTTTTCAAATAGCACTGTCACCCCTGAAATGACAAGGATTGATCGTTAAATCACCATTGCATAATTTCCCTCATCACTCTTCTGTAGACAGTGTTTGACTGAAAGTTCAGGTCTTTTGATGAGTATTGCTAATATGGAAGTTTTGGGCAACATATTACATATTTTCATGAAAATGCAAACAGTTTGCTGTTTGGATGATTAACAATTAATAGGTTTGCGTAAGAAACAAATATGTTGCTTCTAATTAGCTAAAGGACTGTATCCTTAGCGCATCCCACCGTGACAGTCGGGGGTTTTTGTTCCCTCAGTTGCCTCTGTAGCTGCTTATTTAAAATTCATAATGTTGCCTTTAATGTGGTCAGCTTTTGCAGTCAATGTTTTCCAAGTCACTTAAGTTTTGCTACTTTATTAGTCTACCATGAATCACATAGGGGGATAATGTTTCATAAAGATTTATATGGTATTGTCATATTTTTAATGCTATAAGGATGTCATGGTCAGAAAAAAAGGTGCTTTTTAGCCAATATTTTTTTTATGAAACTACCCCTCACAAGCTGTCCTGGATTATATAACTGTATTTGTACCTGCAGTAGTTAAAGAGAAGGTTTTCTCAAAGGAAAAACAGCAGATAAACGTTGCGTTGCTTTTTTCCAGTTTGTGAAGCTGAATGAGAAGACAATTATCTCCTTTTAACTATATTAATGAGCTTTTGATTATTATTTATTTTTTTATTCCTTCCCTGAACCTTACTTCGCTCTGTGTATCCGCTTGCTGTCGCTCTGCCGAGGCTGCGTGCGTTTCCACGTTCAGGAGGATTTTTGATGATCCACTCCCAGCTGTCAGAAGTGTAGTCAATGAACTGATGCTCCCGAGGTCACCCGTAATGTGCGTGGGTGTATTTCCCCACTGTAAACTCTGTTCACAGCCATCCCAGGAAATGGAACTGGCTTTGATTTGGGGCTTTGGCTGGAGCTTCAGACAAATCTGCCTCTTCACTTAAAGCCAGGCAGAGAGAAAGCTGCAAATACAGGGAAGACGTAGAAACAATGCAGTTGATCAGGCCTGGGGCTTTAATGAAAAACCCAGTGAAAAGCTTCCCAAATGGACACTGTGTAGTTTGTGCTGAAGTGCAGTAAAAGCAGATTCACATTCATTTATTAAGCAATTTTTAAAGCACATTCATACTCATTTGTTAAACAGTTGAGGTTTTTTAGGCAAAGGATAGGTGATGCTGGCAATAGGAAAGACTCATTTATATCTCTAGATTGCAATAGGCACGTTCTTACATTGTTGGTTTTATTGGTTTTGTAATATTTACTTCTGAAGCCAAGCATAGGAAGCATTACATGTAACGAGGGATTTTTAAGTGTTTGAAAGCAACAGAAACTCCTGTAAATTAAATTCAGTTATCTGTAAGGCAGAACATCCCCCCATGTGCCCCCCCCCCCCCAAGTATAGTTATGTTTGTGTATGTGTGAATGTAATGCATGTATATTTATTAAGAGAGGATTTGCATATTTTTTTCCTATGAACATTCAGGCCTTCTCTCCACCCCTCCTTAAAAGACAAGGTAGGTTTGTATTTGGACATATTGAGGGCAAGCTTTGTGCTTAGTTTTGCATGAATGAAAGCAGATCCCAAAATCATTGCAGTCATCTGGTCTGACTTTTTATGCCTCTTCTGTGCAACGTAGGAAACGTTTGGGCTGGATTTCCCCAACGTGTAAAATCGTATGGTGCAGGCACCACTGTTGACATTAGCTGCTCCATAAAAGAGAGTGTTGTATCTGTGTGTTCACAGTGGGTTGTATATAATATGCAAGGAACAGCCACATCAGCGGGGCACCCAGATGGTGACAAGTCACGTTTATCTCAGTGGTGTTTTGGCTGCAACCCCTCTGGGAGTCCAGAAAAAGCCTAACATATTGCATGCTCTCGTAGGAACCTTTTGTCCAGAAAGTAAAAAGTACTGAAAGTGCTCGACGTGAGTGTGTAGGTAGCTGGGGAGATGTAACCTGACAGCTGTAGGCTGTTCTTATTGATTTCTTTCTTCTTTAAATTCAGGACCTATGACCATGCTATCACCCAGTCAGCATCACAGAAGGACCATGACCTTGTTTTTGTTGAAGTCAAGGAGAGTTTTGCTGTTGACTTCAACAAGAACGTGAGTCCAAGGTGAGAGAACTGGCTGCAGATCTTTAATAGAAAAAGCCTAATGCTTCTTATTTCTTTTGGGTAATATTTAACTGTTTAGGTTTCTCTCTCTGACATCTCCCCAGAAAAGGGAGTTCTGACCTGCGGGAGTTTGTTGCAGGACTAAAGTTGAAGTTATATACTGTTGCACAACGTTGTTTGGCTGCTCTTGTAAGGTTTTTATTGTCATTGTTATTTTAGGCGGTATTATAAGTGATGGATGCAGTGAAATTGTGAGTTTTATCAAAAGCTTTTTTTTTCCAACAGCACAGTATTAGCTGTGGTTTTAAGGATGCCGAGCACAGGTAGTTGCTTAGTGTTGCCAATAATCAGGCCACCTCTGTGGCAAGCAAGTTAAGTAGCCAGATGAATTTGAGGTAAGACACTACTATGTCCGTGCACTAGAGATGTGCATCGAGGGAAAAAAATGGTTTTCTGAAGGGGGTGTTAAAGTATTGTGGGTTTGGTTTTGATTGTTTTGTTTTTTGATTTTTACCTCGGGTTATGAGCACGGACATGCTCGCAGGGATTTGTCCCTGCAGTCTTGTGGAAGCTTGTTAACCTTTTAACATGGGAATTCTCTTCTATGACCCTGCAGATGCCTGTTCAGCAGCAAGAACCATTTATTTATTTTATTTGGGGTTTTTTTTGAATAAGCACTGGCAGACTTAAGATCCATGGAGAGGGGAGCTAAGAGCTGGCTAGGTGCTTTAGAATCTTTCTAGCTATACTGGCAGCTGTTCACTAAGGTTCTAAATATGTCACCTGAGACTTGCTAGAATCAAGAGCGAGATAATTATGACGAGATCATGATTCATCCTAGATCTTTATCCTGCTACTAGAGTATGGAGCCATGTATGACTAATTCATGGACTGAGATCCAGACTTGCTAATATTGTTCATATCACAGGGTGGTTTGTTTTTTGTTTGGGTTTTTTGGGGTTGTTTTTTGATTGTGTGTTGTGGGGTTTTTTTGGTTTTTTTTTAATGTGAAATACATACTTTCAGATTCTGTCTTTATTTGGCTGCATACAGGCTTCCTTTCTGAGTTTACAGTGATCGCAGAAAAAGGCTTCCTCTGTACCTTGCTGAAAATTTGTTTCCTTTGGTTACTTGGCGTGGCCCTTCCATTGCCTTCACATCCAAATGGAGCAGTTTCTCGGTGAACAACCACCTTCTGTTACCAGATGCCCTTTTCTGTGCTGTGGATGCAGGAGCATCTGCAGTCTTTAAAGATCACTCTGCATTTGAATAAAGAGAAACTGGGGCAAATCCAACTCTTTTGCCTCATGCATTGTGTTCATTTGGTTTGTATTTTGAAGGTGCTTTGTCAGAAGGACTAGAATTCAATCTTAACCCAAAAGAAGAACATGGAAGGGGGAAAGGCATGTGTTATACCAAAGAATGTGATGTTAATCTTTCTAATTCAAAGTAGTTTGCTATGATCACGTTTGTCGTGGCTCGGAAAAACTGTCAATGGCATCAACAACTGGTATATCCTAGTGCTGCTGTGGCCTGATCAGTAGGACTTGATGCTGTGTAAAGTGTCACATTGGGTTTTTCTTTCCTTACTCTTGCTTGTATTTTGAAGAAGGTGAATACCATTATAGTGTTCGTTTATTGGAAAAATAAGCCAGTGTACTTTAAGTGACTTGCCCGAGACATGCAACCTGTCAGTGCTAAAGACTAGAACAATAATTGCATTGTCTTGTAGCTTCATGTGCATATAGTTGTGAAGAGTACTTCCTAAGCTACTTGAAAGGAAATGTAGGGGAACAGCCTTACAGACTTATTTATCTTTAATAATGTTTGCCTTTTAAGTACTATTCTTTTTTTTCAATTTCCATAATTCTAAGAGAAAGTAATGAATAGAGTACTGGGGGGGGGGAGAGAAAAGGGGAGGGGGCGAAATGTTCCTGTGTTTGAAAGAAGTGGAAAGCGTCCTCTGAAAAATCCTGCCTGTTCAGAAATCCAGTGGAGTTTCAGCAGCCACAGCTTTCCGGTTTTGCTTTAAGGTTGTGGAGTTATTGACAATCCTACACATCCGTGAAAGGATAAGTAAATGAATTGTTATTAAGGAGTGTTGAAAGAAGTGATTGTCATCCAAGAGTTAGAAAAATGTTAATGTCAGGATTGACAAGGAGGTAATTATACTTCAGTAGCTTTGTATTCCATTGATGTTTACTGGCAGGAAATCTGGAGTGTATTTCAGAAGCCTATAGCCTGCCTCTTCCTTATTCACATTTGCTGCTTCTGTGTCTGCTGGCCTTGTTTGTCCCTTTCACATACAGACACTTATATGCATGTTCTTGAGGGGTGTGGGGGGGGTGTTTAAAAAGCTGCAACTCCTTCTCCTTTCATGGGATGTATAAGGATTGTTTCATTCAGATTGCAACAGTTCATTGGAAGTTGTTATCAATAATGAGTACAAACCAGGCCCAATTCTGACATTTCACGTGCTTTCTGTGCTTTGGGTTATTTGTGGTTTAAATGGCAAGAGCATGAGGGAAGTTCTCAGTTTAAAGCATGCAATGTTGGTGTCCTCTCTTCTTGGCAGAAAACTGGGAGTGTTGGGCTGATATCCCACAAGAAGGTAAAAATGAGAGAGGAATGACTGGAGAATCAGTGCGATGGCTTTGGTTTTATTTATTGATTAAAACTTTTCAAGCCTGGAGTTTGCAGTGACTGGGAAGTTGAGTATTTCATCTGATGCAAAGCTGTAGCTTCTGACGCCCCAAAAATTTTTACATATCCTGTCCTGTGCGTCCAGGAATTCACACCATTTCCTTCATTACCTAGTATGAAGGCTGTCTTCACAGGATTGTGTGAATGAAAAGGTTTTCCTCAGAGCCATCTATTTATTCTTCTTCTGGAGCTTTTGAGGTCTTCATTGCAAATGCTTCCCAACAGCAAGATGCGTATGCGCCAGCACCAATAGCAAAGGAACTTAAGAGATTTATTTATGATTTTTTTTTAACCTATATTTATTTAACACCAATATCCCTGGCCTATTAATTACAACAGTTGAATCTTGCTACTAAACTGTCTGGGCAGAAGACACGGGTAATTCTCTTGCTGTTTAGCATACCAAAAAAAAAATGTACTCGCTGCGGTACAATGATGGGTTCTGGGAAGCTAAGGGCCACTGGCAATTCTTCTGTGCTTAATGTGCTTGAATGGCCATTTCAGGTGAGGGATGCTTCTCTCAGCTGCTCTCCAAAGGACAGCAGCTTGGGCAGAAGAGACCCAAAAGGTCTGTAAATCTTGAAAGCTGCAGAGCAATTTCTGAGACTGACACCTTCACTGGGCTGCTGGCTGCAGTGATGTTTCTGTTGAGTAGAATGAAGAGCTGGTACTCTTCTTCTCCTTCAGTCAGCTAGTTGCTTGAGTGCTCCTGGACCTGGTTTTCCCCCTCAAAGCATGGAGTGCCTTCAGTTTCCTCCTTTGGCAGTATGAGGTCTTCCTTCTTTCCTCAGAGTGACAAAAATGGGCAACTGAGGTGGTTTGGCTATTTATATGGTACCAGCTCTGCAAAGCCAGTGGAGGTGAAGTGGTTTTAGTCCTAAGGGTCTCGGTCCTATTTAGTGTGCAGTTCTCGTGGCAGCAGGTGGCTCTTGCTCTGGGGGGTCAGGGCTAACACACATAGGAGACTGTGTCCTTTGCCTTTAGGAACTGGGGTATGAAAAACAAATGCTGGACCATGCTGAGCATCTGTAATTTCTGTCGATGGTGCCAGCAGCTCTCCATAACCAGCCTTACGAACCAATTGGCTGGCAATTTACAGACATAAATAGCTGCAGTGCTAATTTTTAGAGGTGCTCAGCACCATCTGCTCTCATAGGACTCACCTTACTGAAAAGAAGGTTAAGTGGCTATTTAATCATGGTCTGTAAGTACCCACTGAGGGATAAGATGTCTGGAGCAAAGAACTCTCTAAGCTAGCAGGCAAAACCATAAGATCCAGCAGCATCAAGTCAGCAACGATCAAATGGGAAATGCAAGACATATTTTAAGGTGAGGGTAATTAGTCCTTGGAACAACTTGCTGGTGGACGTGGTGAAACTGTCCATCACTGCAAGCGTTTAAATTGTGTCTTGCGCTCTATTGCAATGACGAGTAGTTGGGCTAGACAGAGAGGCTGGCCAGGGAGAAATTCTGTGCTCCGTGTCGTCGGAAGGTTGCACGAGATGGTATCATAACCCTTCTGGCTATAACGCAACACCCCCGGCATCTGGGGTGCTCCGCAAAACCCAACGTGAGAGGAGAATTTCTTACAGTGCCTCTCCAACTTTCATGATTGGCTCTCATCCTCCGGTGAGCTACAAGAGCCTCTGTGAGCAGAAGATGTATAAGCCTTACAGATGGACAGTTATGTTCCTGAGCTGGGAAATAAAAATTCAAGTCCTTGATCTGTGTCAAGCAGGGCAAGTTTTTGCCTTTTTTTTTTTTAATTGCAAGTTGCAGTATTAGACAATGTATAGAATGTAGTCGAGCCCTCTCATCTTCTCAGCTGCTGACCTGTCAACTTAAAGTATTTAAGTCTACCCCTGAAAGCTAGTTTGAAATGAGACAAAGTACATCTCTATGAAGTGATTTAACTCCAATGAAATGTGGTATTTTCCTTAAAATTTCCAATTAGATCATGGGCTCAGGACCTGTAAAAAATCAGCTTGGAGCAACCAGGAAATGAAACAATCGCACCATGATTTGGGCTGGAAGAAGTTTTGCTGTTTCTCTGAAGAGAGTGGAGGCTTAGCCATGACATCTTCCGGGGGGGGCGGAGGAGAGATGTTTTGCTGGGGATTCAAAAGAGGCCAGCTGGGGCAAGCAGGGAAAGATCTTTCAGTTGAAGGGCACACTGTGAATAGGGATGCAGAGGATCACAGGAGAGAGTGCTGGAGGAGGAAGGGTGAGTGCTGTGTGCTCTGCCCAAGCAAGCTCTCCAGCTGGGATGGCTGGGTGGGCTGTGCCATAGATCAGTGTGTGCGATGCTCCTTTCCATCTAGGAAATGGAGCCAGAGGATACGAATGGAAAAGAAAACCAAGATTGCACCCCATTGGTCCCAGTGTATGGGGTGTTTTACACTAAATGAATTGTGATATGTTATTGCTGGTGTCCACATAAGCACTTAGATTTGCATGTGGCATTCTGTAGGGGGTGGTTTTGGTTTATTTGATTTTTTTTTTTAATTGTTTGCTTGATACCAGGAAAAAACAGCTGCAGTCCCAACTCCCCGAACTCGTAGTAGGAAGGAAATTTTGGTTTGTAGCATGAGTATTTATTAGTGCTCTGGTTTTCGCCCTACAGATACAGCCTTACAGCCTTTTTTTGCTGATGAACCACTGTGGGTTTCCCTTGTATCTGAAATCTTTATGGGCATGACTGGCACTTAAATGGGGTCCACTTGGTGGGTCGCCTGGGATCTAGTCATACATATATCATTCACACAAGACACTCCCCCTTTTCCCCTTATCCCTCCCCCAAAAGTGGAGGATGGGGAGAGAAGTTCAATTCAATGCCAAGACAGGTCGGAGAGAAAAAGAAAAGCCTGTTTTGGGCTTGTCAGCATTTTGGGTCTGTCAGTCGCTGCTAATTGCAGCCCGTGGAGGGCTTAGCTCCACAGGCAAAGCATTTTCCTTATCAACGTTGCCAGAGAGCACAAGGGCTTTCTTTAAAGCTTTAAAGAAAATTGAGGGGTTTTAGAGATGTAAGCTTTTCTTAGTATCAACTGTCACTTGTATGTTGTACTCTTAATACTAATAAGTTAATACTGTATATGCCTGGAAACAAATGCTTTTCATTAATTCTGAGAAAGTCTGGAGGCGATTCGATTTGTGTGCTTGCTTGATGAAATTACAGTATATCAGTGGTCAAAAAGATGTTGCATGGTAATTTACATGACACTCGGGGCAAATTGGAGAGCAGTTTCAGCTGACATGTGTAGTAAAATGTGCAGCCGTTACAATAGTTTCGGTTCCTTAATTTGTCTCTGAAGTATTACATGGGGTTTGATTTTGCACAGGCAATTTAGAACTCAGATATTTAGATGCAGCCTTTTGAATCGTTTGGCATGTGTTTTTTCTACATGTTTTAATCCTGTTCTGTGAAGTTTGTAAATGGTTTCAGACAATTTAGAAGCTATACTCGCAAGAAAAGACACAACCCTCAATAGTGGGATGAGTTTGGACAACATCTTTTGTGTGCAAAATTTGCTCAGTGAGGGTCAGAGAGGAGTCACAGATGGCCTCCCCTCCCAGGAAAACTCTGTTTTGGTCTTGATGTCCAGTCTGAGGCAAATTTGGCCAAATCCTGCTCTTCTTGAGAGCAGCCATGTTATTTAGCAGCACACTGCTTTGCCTCAGAGTTGAACGCAATGCAGTGTCATAAGCCAACAGTAATAGCAGATCAGAAATACTATCTTCCAAGCTTGCACTGGAAGTCTCCAAAGAGGTCTGCAGTCTTCCCCGTTCCATCCTGCTTCCACAGACAAATATTAGAATGAAGTGTTCAAATAAAGTGTCCCCAGGGGAAGGGGGAATAGATGGCTTTGTGTTGAAGAAGAATATACGCGAGCAAACTAGACTGCAGTCAGGTAACCTACGAGTAATTTGGACTAGCATCTGGCATTTTATATGTATAGGCTTCATTTGAAGATATTATCATCAGGGGATTGGGGTGGAGAGGCAGGGAGGGAGAAAGGCCTAGACTTGATTGGCTTCTGTCTTTTGGCTGAGAAGATTTAAACTTTGTGGGAGACATCTGCTTTATTTCACAGAAACAAAAAGCAGATGGGGAAGAGGTTATAAACCAGGCAGTGGTAAGGTGCAAGGTTAACAGGGATGGTTATCTGCTGTGGAGATACCTGTGTATTTCTTTGAATGAGGTAATAGATGATTAAAAAGATTAAGATTTGTATTCATTATTAATAACGCAGTTGCAGTTGTGCTAATATTACCCATGTACCACACTTACAGGATCTTTTTTTTTTTTTTTCTGACATACATTGAGAACAACAAAAAAGCTGTACTGGCAGTAATAGGATAAATCAATCTGCTTTGAAATATATGAAAAGATAACACCACCAGTAGCATCATTTCAATGGGTGTTTCCATTTTAAAGCTGACTGGGTGAGAGTTGTTTCTTCCAACAGATGTTCAAGCAGACTTAACCCATCCCCTTGCGAGCCTCAGAGCTGGACTTGCTTTGCCAAAGTGCTCTGGGCTTACTACCAATGCTATCAAAACTGCTTTCTTACGTTGCAAAATGAACAGTCCTGGTGGACTTTAGCAGCTGTTGGCAAAGCTTTGCTGACCTTATTCCAACGAGAATTTTCTCTGATTTAGGTGGGAGAAAGAAAGAGCTAGAAATACCTTCCTATGTTGCAAGATGAAGTAGGCTGCCATTCAGTTGAATCTTGAACTGTGCGAGTTAAATGAGAGGAAAAAGCAGCTGCAATCGTGTTGTCTTGATGCCAGGCCAAATACAGTATTGGAGTGACTCAAAGTAATGAGCAGCCAGTGTGGTGGTAATTCTGTTTTAGCTAGTTTGCACGTTCATTGGAGAAAGAGCTCTCAAATCTGAGCTGTAAAGCCCTGGGTGTTCTTGCAGCTCTAGACATAACTTGAAGGAGCTCAGAATATCCAGATGTCCCAAACATTAAAATAACGAATGTGAAGTAGATTCTGTAAACAAATATATATACACTTTTTAACTGGGGACGTGGCCCAGGTGAGGGAGCCAGGTGTAACACTGTTAACTCCCTGCAAAGCCCAGTGCAGATTTTACCTGCAATGGTTAAATCCTTTCAGTGCCCTGGGCAGCTGAAGTTCACTGCTCAGAAATTTTGGCAGCTGGATGCTTTATTACTGTTTCTGCAGAACTTTAATAGGAAACATTTAGTGTGAACTTCTTGCATTATGTTTGCTCAATCATATGCAACAAGGAAGAAAAATTTCATGTATCTTCATAATAGCGCTGTGTGTGTGATGAAGAATGAATGCACACATGTGTGTGTATATATATTATGTATCCTTTTTATTATGTTCCGATATCGTTGTGGTCTATTTTTGCATGAGATGCACTTGCATGGTTCTGGTTCTGCTTTTTTTTGTTAATGTCACAAATATATTTATATTTATATGATTATATTTATAAGTGCAGTCACTGAAGTACATCTCAAAATTAGATCTCAGTATTTATTTGTATGTTTGTTAGCTTTTTATAGACTAGACTGTTTAAATGACAGTTTTTAAAATAGATTTTCTTGTAAAGGAATAGCCAAGCACAATGAGGAGTTAAAGAAAATATTTTAAAATAATTTTGTGCCAGCAATGTAGGTTTTGGTTGTATCTGGGTTTGTGTGTTGTGCTTGGTGTTTTTTCTGTGTGTGTGTATGTTGGTTTTGTTTTGTATTTTTAGTGGTTTTTTTTCCCTAGTGCTCCCACTGACTTCAATTGACAATTTCTAATAAAATGAAAGCATCCAATCCCCATGTTCAGTGTGAGAATTAAATAGGAATATAATAAAAAAGCACTTTATTCAGGTGCCATTTATCTGTCCTGTCTTTAATAGCAGTAGAATCGGCATCTTCCCATTGGTTTGCAATGCTCTGTAGCCTTTTTTTAAAAAAACTGTAAGTTCTTAATGTTTGTAACTTCAAAATATTATTAAATATATTTGTTACTGTCAGAAATATTGGTTCCTGATGGTAACCAAAACCTGAAACATTTCAGAGTTACAGGAGACTTTGGAAAAAAATCAACCAAATTTCTTTTTAAGCTTTGTAAACTGAACAGTGGTTAAATGGGTGACGTGCTTTGACAGGATGTGTAACCTGACTGCATTTCCTTGGTCAAAGATGTTTAGTGGTGGGTGCTAATTTCATTTTTATTGTACCAGCTAAATTATAAACCTAGGACACAATTCACATTACATTTCTGTGCAAACCCTAGTTCAGGATGACAATAACAAATAGAGCCTTCTGCGTTAAATCTTTGTTGGACTCTGGCTGCGAAGGGAACCTGGATATTAATTCCTGAGTCGCACCTTTGTAGTGGTAAAAATGGATTCTGTACGTGTGGCTTTTTTAAACCCAAGAGTAAGCTGCTCAATGAGAAGTAAACTTGAGAGCCTGCCAGAAAGTCCAGCAAGTCTGTGGAGGTAGAAGGGGACAAAATGCTGTTGGCAATTGGAGTCAGTGGTATGGGCTGACTTCAGATTAAATTTGTTTTCTCTATCTGTTACATACAAGACAGTACAATCAGAAAATTATTTTCCTGTAGAAAAAAAAAAAGGGGCCCCAATTATGGAATATGGGTGAAAAGACTGTCATCGAATTAATCTAATTCTGTACAACACAGAGTTCATTCCCTATCAGGAGAATTCTGGAAACTGGCTGGGTTTCAAGCTATGTTTTAATGCAACTTTTTGGCTGCCTGCCTCCTTGGAAAGTCAAGGGTCAGTGCTCAATAACTGAGTATAAATACAGTCAGTGCCATAGGCCTTCATTTCAGTCATGCAGAATCAGAACCAGTTTTTAGTTTGATGGTATCACTGTTGCACACTTCTAATTGAAACCGTTGTGAGAAACACCGACATAAACCACATTTATTATTCTGATTTTCCTGTAAGCTTATGGTGCTGACATTGTTTGATACTGCTGTGATCACCAACACTAATGTTCAAACATAGATGTATCCCCAAGTTTGGGATAAGAATTACCTTTTGATGATTAAAACCAGAGTACCAGTGTATTCATTAGCCTGTTAATCAAATGCTTCTGCTCCTGCCAGTGGTTAGAAGGATTTAATATGTTTAACACGGGGTTGTGGCAGAACCCCAGCAGCCCTTACTTCTCTTCCTGAATTTAAATATTCATCCTGGAAAACAGACCTGATATTTATTCTTTAGTGATGGCTTCCCCATGCTCCCCAAGAAATAGGAGGGAGCCTCTAGAGTATGTTAAACATTTTCCTGAGGAAAAAAAAAAAGTGTATTTAAAATAACAAGAGCTTTCCTTGACCGTCTGCTTTTCTGCCTTAAAATTAACAATTCCCATTAATAAATCATCTCTAGAAGATAATTGTCTCTTCTAAAGAGATTTTTCCCTTACAGTTAACTTGGAATTTCAGAAATGATGCAAGAATATAAATAGCTGAGTCTTTGTGTTCACTTTGGGTCTCATCCCTTTTTAAACTGATCTTGCTCTATTCACTCGGGGAAGATCTGATTATTCCCTTTACTTTTTAATACTTATGTGGTAGTTAACGTGTTTGTCACCTCCCATTGCTTCCTCCTTACTTGCAAAATATGGTTTAAGATACTAAAATCCACCTGTAGCTCTTAATCATTCCAAGTGAATAGGATGGTGGACACTCCCTCTTGGAAAAGTATATTTCCAGGTTTCTTTTTTTTGTGTCGAATGTCTTGTTAAATATTTGACTGTTCTCAGTGTTTAATCACTTAGGTTTTTCAGAGGCACAAAAAAAAAAGCTGACAATCCTTTTGTTTCTTTATAAGTAGTAGGCTCAGGTAGGGTGATTATATGTTGTGTCAGTAGCAGCTCGAAAGGAATGTTTGGGAAGACTCTGAAATGTAAATTTGATGAACAGCCTACTATGAGGGAACAAAGATGGGGATTATAGGGGAGAATTTGCAAGCAAAGACAGATTAGAGGGACTTTGTTTTTCTCATTAGTTTCTGTTCCTTCAGGAGATCAGCTACAAATCACCTGAAAAACTCAAGAGTCCACTTGTAGGCTCTCTGCACTTGAAATTGTGTTAGGCATTTTCCTTCCCACCCCTCCTTTCAATACCAGACTAACTGGAAAGAAAAAGTCTCTCTGCTGCGTGCATGCTGGTGGGTAGGATGGGTCTGCACCCTTTATACAACACTCAACTTTTGTTAGCTGAGTTTTTCCAGTATTGTTATTGTTCCTCTGTGGGGAAAGCTGGGCCCAAACTGCTCTGCCATGCATGAGCTCAGACACTATCTGAGAAAGCATATTTTTCTGAAGTTTCTGAAATAAATGACCAGGAAAATAACATACTGATGTGAATTTCATGGATGGACTCGTTTTTTTATGGAGTGAAAAGCAGTGACAGGATGTGAATAACCTACAATGGTTGAGGTGTTGCTCGCCTTTCTACTGGCTCCTGGGTATCCCCAGCCTGGGGAACACATTGACCTTCTGTGGTCTCTGTAGGTATTTAGTCTTAAATTGGAGTGAGGTTTACTCCTAAAATTATCGCCTTCCCCCCCCAATGAAGCCTTCAGCAAAGATCCCCAACAGTTACAGGCAGTGCTAGGTCTATTTTCTAGGAAGTGTTGTAAGCAGCTTAGTTAGCTGTGTGAGGAAGGAATTTTGCTTCTAGCTTTTAAGGAGCTGCAGAAATCTTCTCTTTGGGCATGGAAAACACACCAGGCCTGAAATCTCCTTTCCGGCTCAGTGTAGTGATCAGGCAAAGCCCTGTGTCGATCACCAAGGAACACCCAATTACAGCACAAATTTCCTAATTCCGTCAAAAGTAATTTATCCAATGGCTTGGCCAGCAGGGTAATTGCAGCTTGAGATTCACATTAGATAATCTGAGCAGACAGGTGGAACAGATTAAAGAAAAAACATGGTGGAGTGGAGTGTGTTGGCAGAGCAGAGCTTGCTGCTGCCTCGTTTCCCCTCCAACACTGGTTTGCATTTCTTTGGACTCTTTGAGCCTCATAGCCTGCTTTGCACTATTCCTGCTTTCATCCAGTGTGGCTTGGCAAGTCCTCTTTTTTTTTTTTTTTGGACTCTTCCAAACCTAATCTATAGGGAGACAGGGGCTTCCAGTTTATTTCACTGGGGACTTTTTTTTTACGTGACTGGCATGTGCTGGCACGTGATGTCCCCCTGCTCTGCCCCTCGGGTTCTCATTCTGTGCTGAGACCATAATCCCCCGTCACCACAGAAATTGCAAATTCCTCCTTATGTGCTTACTGTAGGAGCTGCCAGAATGAGAAGTTCCTCTTTGAAATTGCGCACGGATAAGTTTCCTGTGGGTTCTGTTCTGCAACAATCCCTATTCTGATTTTATTTTATTTTCTGCATTCTTGTTTTAACACCAAATGCAGTTTGTGTGGAAGACTAAGATCTGTTGTGCTGTGCAATACGTACATTTGCAAAACCTCTCATGTCTTGTTGTACTTGGACATATGCAAGATAACTCAAGTTCTGTTCGCTAAAAAGCACTTATTTTGAGAAAGCCTTTGAAATTTGTGAGACATAATTAACTTTTTTTGGTTTCTGTGTTATCAAATTAGTGCAGCTGAATTTGCTATAAATGCAAATGAAGTTTCTATTGTAAGATATGTAGTAATTCAACTTAGTATTTCAATTCTCTACTTTGCATTTGGCTTTGTAATGTAAGAGATAATGAATACAGGATAGCATCAGATGGTTAGGCGTAGCCAGAGGTAATATAAAGGCCAACTGAAGTATTTGTTAGTGGGAAACCAAGTATTTCAATCTTGCCTTGACTGAAGAACACAGAACAGCATGATTTCTCTCAAGGGACTATAGCTTACGGTGGACATCGGACTGTACAAATTTTTTTCCACGATATATTGTCTGTAGATTACCTTGTTATGTTGTTTGCACTAAGCAAACTGAGATTAGTAAATAAACTATTCCTCGTGCTAGAGACACACACCTTCACAAAAAGTAGATTTCACACAGGTTGATAAATCAGTTTAACATTCCAGTCCTCACATGCTTAACTTTTGATGGTATGAACAAAAAAAAAATGTTCATACACTCGGAGCTTACAGCAGGATTGGTGTTTTGGCTCCTTGTGCTCAAAATAAACCCCTTCTTTGTTCGAGATATATAAGGTTGGATCCCAGAAAAAGAAAAAAAGAAAAAAAAAAAAAATTCTATGAAGATACTAGGTGGTGAGAAAAAGAGAATAAACATGTCATTAGGTATTCAAAAACATTAACCATCGTTTGCCTTAAGCATTGTCATTCACTTTCTTTTCTGTTGAAAAAGTTTTTATTCATCTATTGTATTGACTTTCTGCCTGCAAATTATACTTTTTGCTGATAATAGACACGAATTCATGAAATACGCAAGGAAGAGACCTATTTGCAGGCACTGTTGGAAGACTTCAGTATTCCATTTAAAAACAAACCCTAAACAAGTAATTGCAGAAGATGATAACATAGCAATTTACACTGAGTATAAATTTGGTTAGATGCACTTTCTTTGACCATTAAATCCCAATTTTGGATCTAGATTGTTCATAATGTGATATTTACCAGCCTGCTGTCACATGGCATGGGGTTTATAAGGGAAGCCCAGGATGGGGTCAGGACTTAGATGCAGAGCTCATAACTATAGCAATGTTACTTGTTTTTTAATGCAGAGCTCATAACTATACTTCAAGTGTTACTTGATTTTTTAAGGGTGTTGCAGAATTTCCACTAAACCTACACTGCTGCCAGAATGCCACCAGGCACTGAACTTGCAAAGGCACCATCTTTTTACATGCTGTCTGAAGTGGTGTGGATCTCGCTGTCCTTAGTGACTCCTGACATATTTCTCCATATGAGAACACTGTTATGGTTGTATTTGTAAACTCTTCTTGGGATTTCAGTTTGCCCTTCAGGACAGAGAATAACTGGCCAGCTTTTTCAGAAAAGCCATTTTGAGGTATGGAATGACCCTCTTCTCTGCATGTTGGGACCTTTTAGAGTAAACTAGCATCATAATGAAAGATCATGAGCATCCCTCCAGCTCCACTGACAGGGTTTTGGGGATCTTAGCATCTGTTGTCTAACTCTTCCCAATAGTTTTGGCATTGAGCAGGACTCTGTACTAAACAGAAGCATAGTGTAAGACACAGTCTGTAAGTGTGAGCCATCCAGAGATCCATCCAACTCCTGCAGTGCTGTCAGGGTCTTGCTATAGACGTTATTTGTTCGACTTGTTTACAAAATAAATGCTCTTAACTTCAATCCATCTGTGCTGGAAGTGTCCACAAAACTTCCTCCAATGTGGGCAGGACAACAAGCTCTGCATTTGCACAGAGGCAGCTGGTTCTCTAAATTTGCCTTTCATGGCAGTGCTTTGAGTTTTAAAATGAAAATAAAAAGTCTGCTCCTGACAGCAGGTGGGTGTGTTCTCTGGTACAGCTTGAAAAGTTCTGGAGTCTGCGGAGGTGGCTGGAATAGGGTGTGGGGATGTTTGAAAGTGGTTTTGCTAAAGTCGGTGCCACTGGTGCACAGGAGCTTGGTTACAATATAACTACCACTCTGAAATCTTGTGCTGAAGAACTATCTTGTGTGGCTTATTTTTATAGTAGGAAATATTATTTCTTTTCCCAAAACACTACTCGGGTTCTTTCCAAGAGATGGCCAAATGATGGGGAGGGGGGAATAATATCTTCAAAGACAGAATAGCATAAATACCCATTTCTACTGAAAATCAACAGATGTTCAGGTCTTCCCCAATACCAGATGTTTTTGCAAACGCCTCGCTGATGTTGGAGAAGGACAAATCCAGTTCCATTTCCAAGTGGCACATGCTCACAACGTAAAGATGTGAACACATACAGAGAGCTCTCAAAGCCAATGACATCTGGCAAAAATGCTGCCAGAAAGCCAAGGAGTAATTGGTACAGAACTGAGCTGAGACTCTGGTGCTTCAAGTGAACCCAGCTGGGATGTAGGCATGAGGATAAAGGAAAACATTTTCTGTCGGTGGTTGTGCATTTTGCTGGATCACAGAATGACTCGGTCCTTCTGCAAATTCTCAAGTTCATGATTGCAAGTGTTCCTTGAAATAAGGGAAAGAAACTCTTCTCCTTTATGGTCTGTGTTGGTGGTGTGTTGTGTGTGGGGGGGTTTTTTGGTGTTTTTTTGTTTGGTTGGTTGGTTGTTTTTTGTTGTTGTTGTTGTTTTTGTTTTGTTTTGTTTGTTTGTTTGGGGTTTTTTTTTTATGCTTTTATGTGTTTACCTTACTGGCAACCTTTCATGTGTTACAAGGTCAGTCCCTGCTGTCTGAACCCTGTAATTAAACATCTGTCCCCCTGTAACCATGCCATCATCTTTAGAATGGCCTTCTTTTCTAGGTGCTCAAAATCTTTTATCTTTAAACTTTGTTCTTTAGCATAGTTCTTCTTCTGATGATGAAATTGCCACGTAATTATTTAGAATACTAATATTCTATAATATTGCTCTGAAGGGAGCAGAAGTGCACAAGAATTTTTAAAGTTTTTTTAAGCATCCTCAGTATATGTAGTCTATAATTAAATCTAATAAGTCGGTGAATATCACGTTGATCTCAATTCATTCGGTTGGCAACTGAGAGTCTGATTCTCGGTAAGTGGTGGAAATGCTCTAATGCCTAGTGCATGAAAAGAAAATCTATTTGTTCATCACTGGGTTTAATAAAACCCCAGTTTGCCTTCTATCAGGGCGACTGGTGCAGTGTTGTTAATCGTGTCAAGCTTCTCCAATTTTATGTTTAGCCTAATGCTTTTTTGATGTTGAGGCTTATTAACTATTCAAAACCACAATGGTTCAAGGGTGGCTATTAAATTCCTAGATGGATTCGAATTATTTAGTTTGCTACTGTTCAGTGGTACCAGACCTGATACAAAACCATTTCTTTCCAGAAACCAGTTTTTATTAATACACAGTCCACAAAGGTGTGGGATGGGGTTTACTTGATTCTATTTTTAAAGTAGTATGAAACCAAGATCAAAACGAAAATCAATATTAAGTTTAAAATCCAGTTCAGTACTGAGCAGTGTCACTGGCAGGTACTTGTACTTGCATCTGATTGACTCTAGTTGAATTTAAATGAAAAGACCTGTCTACGTGCTCTGCTGGGTGTATGTGTTTATTGACAGTTGGGCATCTATTTCAGTATGTGGATGAAATCTGGGGAACTGACTGGCTGTCGTGTTACTTGGTGTCTAATCTTATACTTTTTCCTTACATATAAGGAAAAAAAAAGTAATAGATTTTTCCTTTTGGTTGTTTTCTTATACAAATGCTGTTTAATTGGATTTATGTTTTGAATTCTAAATCTATGGAAAGAAACAATGTTTTAAAATGTGTAACCCTACGGACTTCAAAGCATCAAAGAAAACCAGTATCATGCCCAATTCCTGCCCTGCTTTTGCCCTGGCATAAGTTAGCTTTATTGTCCATGACAGCTTTTTGGATTAGTGGCTGAAGAGCTGGTGAAAAACAGCAGAGAATTGGGCCCAAGTTGTGTGTGCAGCTGATCTTACAGTGGCAGCTTCCAGAGAGCTGCTTTTACCCGGGGTCACTGCCGAGTCCCAGTGGCCTGGGCTGTGCCGCACAGCGAGGCGATTTTGCCTTGACGTGCCAGCCGGGGAATTATTTTGTGGAGGTATTAACTCAGCGAAGGGAATTGACCTCCTGCTCTTAACAGGAATATGAAGTCATGGGATAATAGTATTGTGTGCTTCCACTAACAAGGAGGTTGATTTAAAGTCTTATCTGTTGATGTTCCCACGTGGACCTATGCCAAGGAGCCTTCATCGGGAAAACTACCAAGCTAAAATGACAATAATATGCATGAGGGGGGAATAGCAGCCGTGTAAAAATATTCATAATAGTTTGTATTTAAATAACACGCTACAGCATCTTTCGGTGGATGCTTAGCGTGGGTAATAAAGCAACCGCATTAGGTTAACTGTTGCAGATAAAGGTTATATGCCCATGAAGCAAACCCTTCTGTCCTTTGAGTAACTTATTTTGTGGCTGTGCCTCACGGATGCAATCTTGCTGCCTTACGTCACGTAGCACCATTCAGCCCTTAGGAGCAGAGATCTGCCTTCGCAGTTACATGGGAATTAAAAAGCCGCTGTGCGTGTGCAGCCCCTCTCGCAGGTCACCGGACGCCTGCAGCAGAGCTGTAGTGATGGAAGCAGGGCACCTTGGTGGGCAAGCCCTTCAGAGGAGCAAGGCAGTGCGGCAGCTGCTGCATGCACTGAAGACTGGTCTGTCTTGTAACAGCATCCCTTACTTGGAGAGAGCACGTGGATCTCGATTTATCTTTGACTCTTGGTGCATCAAAGGCTGCATTGTTCGCTCAGCCGGTTTTATGGAGCGCGCCGGCCTAGGACCCAGTTGGGGCAAACCTCTACTGCACGTAATCAGGAAGGATCAGATTAATTGTGGCTACAGAAGAGTAGATTGTTTATTTTCTCCTCCTGTCACTTCTCATGTGCTTGGGTAGGTGGTCAGTATTCTGATGGCCGTGCATTTTTTCAGTATGCTGCCTAGGTTCTGAGTAAGTTGCTTAAAGAATGTAATAGCTTACTACAAGCTAACAAATAGTTCAGCAAACATCTGTGTTAATGCTCACTTTCAGTGTTTCTCCTTCCCCTTGTTCTCTCAGTTTCATGTAGCTTTGTTGTGGTTGTGTACATTTGTAACCATCTAGTAATAGACAGGTAGTAAATAATCTCAGATATATCCTAACAGGCTCTGTTGTCATGGCCTGCCTGTTACTGTAGGGATAGCAAGGATAGACAGCAAACAACAACTTGATGGTGCTCATTTGTAGAATCACAGAGGTTGGAAAGGACCTTTAGGATCATCAAAACCTTTAAATATCATCCCAGTTCTCTGCATGCATATTTGCAGAGAGGCAGAGGTAGGCATCCTGGTCAAGCCCTGGGCAAAACCAACTGCTCTTAATTGCTTGCTCTCCTTCGTTCATCTCTTGTAAGGTACTGATACAAAAGCCCATTCCTCGGCTATTCTCTGTCCACACCCTATATTAGATTTTTTGTAACTGCTCCATAACTTTTACAAGAACTAACAGCTCATCAGACAACAGTAACCCAAGTGCTGTTTCTTTCCAGTTGGCTACACGCTGCACTGTACAACGTGAGTATCATAAAGCTTTTAACAGGCTAATGGAAGAGAAAAAGGAACAGCAAGCAAGCGCGCCTAAAACGCTCTGAGTACACAGAAGTACACCTTAGCCCAGTGCTGTGAGGGGTAAAATACTGCACCTTTCAGCACATAATCTGGAATCCCATTATCACCCAGCCGTAAACTGAATTATTGGTGATGTCCAGGCTGGATTATTCCATCTACTTTTTGTACCATATATCCCATAGTTGACACTTAATTATGTTGTCCCACAGTAGATCAAGTTTTACAACGGCAACAAAAGATTAAAACGGTTTTGTATTGGGGACATTCAGAGGATAAACAGCAGTGCTGTGTTCTTGGAGGGAGTGGCAGTCAGTTGCCATCTGGGAGAGAAACATTGAAATGCTATTAATATTTAAACCTTTTAGATTTTTTTTTTAGAGTTGGTAGCATTCCTTAAAAAAAAAAGGAAATGGTTATAACTGTAGTAAATTTTGGTGTTGAAGGATGCTGTAAGTAGTGTTAGAGCAGCAATTAACACGGAAAGTGTTATAATCTCATTTGCTTTTAAGACATCTTCTTCAAACACTGGTGTGGCGAGAGTAACAGATCAGATTAGGCTGTGTGTACAGTAATAAATGCTGCTGCATAAACAGTCTCCATTTGACACAGAAGAGGACAGTACAGAGTCTCCCTTCTCTACCTCAGCAGAGCTTATCCATATTTATTTCAGCTAATCTTTTGATTCAATGTGATAATCGCTTAAATATCCTAATGGGCTAATTTTATTATTACATTCACTGCTAATGTGGTATTTGTTTTATTTCTGGGGAAGCTGTACAAAATGCTGCTAAATACTGATTTATTTAACTTCTCCATTTAATTTTATTAAAATGCTACTTAATTTAATTCTATATTTCAGCAAATCGTTACCATACGTGTTAGTGAAGAAGGGCAGGGGCAGGAGGAAAAGGGGAGAGGCACCATTACACAGAAGAGATACAAATACAAGGTAGAAATTTGGCGTTTAAATGAATTTTGTTCTGCAGTCAAAACATGTCTGGCCACATTTCATTCATCTAGTTTCCTTGCCATAAAATACAAAAATAAAAAGACAATCAGTACAAACTCTCCAGGCTTTTAGTGTCCTGGTTTCTGGTCAACAAGACCAAACTGCCTCTTTACTGTCTTGAAAGCATCATCCCTTTGAAAAGGCTCATAGAGCTGTGCCTAATTGCTGAGAGTGTCTTTGTGCAGAGCCCTGAGCTATGGCAGGGAATGAGGTCCCCAGAGCCAGGATGCTTTTCTTCGGGGGAAAGCTGGGGAGGAACAGCTTCTCATCAAGATGATACCAGGTTGAAGGTATAGAAGCTTCTAAGTCCCATCTGGGAACAGCTCCTTCCATTACAGGCAGTAAATTCACATAGCAACACTGGTTTATCGGTTTGTTTGCTACCCTAATTATTGTAATGGCTGTGTTAGTTACTCCATAGGCCAATGCTGACACTTCTAGGGGTCAAAAGTAAGTAATCGCTAAAGAAATGCTGCAGTTGTATTTTTGCCTGATAGCTTATTCCCATTGAAGTTACAGAAACACTGCATGGAAATAAGATGATGCTTATGCTTAAAATTCAACCTGCTGAATGTAGGTCTGTACCATTTTCCACTTTTTGCATTTACTGGGTCAGAAGTCACTGTCCTGAGGCTCCTCAGTGGTAGCTAATTTGGGAACTTTATTGAAGCATTCAGCTTGCAGTGTTTGCAGGTGTTCATGGATCTGCTGTCCCTGTAGATAGGTTTCTCCTTTGTTCAGGGCTATTAGTGACTATCAATAGGGTTCATGGTTTGTTCTTTACTCTTTCTGATATGGGGGAGAAAAAAAAAGTCTTCTGACCTATAACTTCTCTCTGTTTTGTTGTAGCACATCATTGACTCTACATATACCTAATTTATAAGTAATCCAGATCTTTGTTTTTTTGAACTTTCCTTTTAGTCAAGGAAGGAAGGAATTTGAATTCACTGAAATCATAAGAACCATTAGAGAATCAAAGCATTCAGGAGGGTCATCTGGATGAAGACTAGACTTAAATATCCAAATAGCACTGAGTACTCTTATCAAACCCTCTCTTCCTTTAGAAGAAATTAAAATGGAGGGAAAAAAAATAAATAAAAAGGAAGCCTCCTTTAATGAGAAATTTTATTTGACAATTTTATTACTTATTGGTTAAATAATCTTTTTTTTAAGAGTGCCACCTGTTTTCCAATCATATAGCACAGCTGATGCATCCTCTTTGCATGACCTTAACTGTGCCTCATTGACTTCCTTACAGTCAGTGAAGTCATCTCTGATAAATCTCTACAATTCATAAGACATTTTGTGGGCTTTTTAAGGGGTGCTGAATTCTTTCTGTGAAGGAGATAACCTTCCTCTTGAAAAAATCTTTTTCATCATTAAAATGTAGTGTGATGTTTTCCTAGAAATCAAGGTGAAAGTTTTTCAGGATGAAATTCATCACACCCTGTGCCTTCTTAGCTATATCAGGTATGCTTCTAGCCATTGTTTTTCTTTTATCACGGTGCCCTTTAAATGAAGTACATACTTTCTAAATTATCAGATGAAAGGATTTGGGCAGGGGTGCCGAGGTTCACTCCTAAGGCTATTGAATCTCCTTGCAAACCTCATGGCTTTCAGCAAGACTGGAAACCTGTGAAAAGGTAGCTCTGAGACTTCCAAATGAAGTTGGGCACTGAGGAGCATTTCCTGAATTTTATAGAACTTTCTACCTCTCCCTTCCCTTTCTGTATTGCAGTATAACGAATGTTTGCTTCCCTAGGATCAGTTCCCCAACCTCTTTTTGCTCAGGGCTGTATGCTTTATGTGCATTATCTATTCCTAATAAGAAGTTTCAACAATATGCACAGCTTGTATCCACAGTAGTCATCTATCACTTGAAAGAAGGCTTTAATTAACGGAACCCTAATTTTAATGAGGTACTGAGCCATGATCTTGTAAATTCTGCAGCACAGAGAATCACTTAGTTCAGGTTCACTTGTAACAATCCTCAATAGCGCGTTGCTTTATGACATTGTTTAACAGATTTTGATGTTAAATGAGGAGCCCTTCTTGGAGTAACTGAGTTCTATACCTTGTAAGCATATTTTGAATTAACTGTGCTATGTTTTTCAAGCAATGATACTGTTGCTTGCCTTCTGCACCGTACTTTCTGCTATGTCTGAACTATTTACCTCGTGTCTACCTC
This sequence comes from Megaceryle torquata, assembly GCA_024611175.1. Taxonomy (NCBI): domain Eukaryota; kingdom Metazoa; phylum Chordata; class Aves; order Coraciiformes; family Cerylidae; genus Megaceryle; species Megaceryle torquata. The sequence goes on from JANIJG010012476.1 coordinate 195,567, forward strand.
GGGAGTCCAAGGGGATTCACTGCTCTCAAATCTTTTCCAAAACCATCTCTGCTGCATCGTGTGGGCTACTGGAATGCCATTATTTTCACAGACACCACTCGTGCTGAACAACTGCAGCGGAGCTAATAGGTGATGCCGTTTCCTCAACCCCCCTGTCTTGCAACTTCAGGAGTGAGTGCTGGGTAGGACAGAAGGGCAGTTCCCAGTGGCACAGTTAATACCCTGGCTGAGATGAGCTGGTTTAAACGTGTTGTGCTTGACATTATACAAGAAGGTGGGAAGCGTGGTAGGGAGGGTTGGGTGCCAGCTTTCTGTATCCTCACGTCTCAGCCAGCCGGTCATCGGTCCTCGCCTGACCGCAAGTGACAGCGGCGCGTTGAGCTGCTTTAACGTGTGCCGAGTTCTGCCCGCTCCCGAGGGGCGATTCCAGCAGTGCTGGAGATACTCGGGATAGAAAGACGTATTCACAAGAGCCCTACCCCTGAAAATGCTGTGTGAGGTGGAGATGGTGGCTCTGCAGCAGTGTGTAAATGTTGCCTGTGTGGGAGGGATGGCCCTGGAGCAGCAGGTCCTGCTGCGTGCCCTGCTGTTTAGCTACACAGACCACGTAGGTGAATTTAAGAGTGAATATGTGACTACTTTCTTTTCCTTCCCCTTTTTTTGAAGTATCATTGCTTACAAGAAGCCATTCAAGCTGTGAATGTTATTTTAATGGGGCTATTAGAAAGACAGGGCTCCCCCACAGAACCAAGAGCCAGAAATATGGGAATAGTTCCCTGACAATGGAAGAAAAGAACTTAATTTTGACACCTTCTAGGCACTAAATATCCAACTGCTTCTCTGTGTCAAAATAAAAATTTCAGAAGGCTCAAAGCATGAGGTGCTCTTTTCATAGAATCATAAAATGGTTTGGGTTAGAAGAGACCTTAAATTTCATGTAGTTCCAACCCCCCTGCCATGGACAGGGACACCTTCCACTAGACCAGGTTGCTCAAGGCATTGTCCACCCTGGCCTTGAACACTTTGAGGGAGTGGGCACCCACAACTTCTCTGGGCAACCTGTTCCAGTGTCTTGCCACTATCACTGTAAATAACTTCTTCCTAATATCTAGTCTAATTCTACCCTCATCCAGCTTAAAGACATTACCCCTTGTCCTATCACTACAAGCCATTGTAAACAGTCCCTCCCCAGCTTTCTTGTAGCCCCCTTTCAGGTGCTGGAAGGCCGCTATAAGATCTCCCCAGAGCCTACAGTTCTCCAGGCTGAATAGCCCCAGTTCTTGCAGCCTGTCCCCGCAGAGGAGGTGCTCCAACCCTCTGATCGTCTTTGTGGCCCTCTGGTGGAACAGCTCCAACAGTTTCACGTCCTTCTTGTGTTGGGGCCCCCAGAACTGGATGCAGTACTCCAGGTGGGGTCTCATGAGAGTGGAGTAGAGGGGGAGAATCACCTCCCCTGACGTGCTAGCTATTGGCTGCAAATGCATATTGCTGGCTCAAGTTGAGTTTTTCGACTGACACCCCCAGGTCTTTCTCCTCAAGACTGCTCTCAAGTCATTCTTCTCCTGGCCTGTATTTGTGCTTGGAATTGCCCCAACCCAGGTGCAGGACCTTGCACTTGGCCTTGTGGAACTTCATGAGGTTGGCTTGGGCCCACCTGTCCAGGTCCCTCTGGATGTCATCCCTTCCCTCCAGTATGTCCACCACACCACGCAGCTCGGTCTCATTCATAAGCTTGCTGAGTGTGTGCTCCATCCCACTGTCCGTATCGCTGACCAAGATGTTCAACAGCCCTGGTCCCAATACCGACCCCTGAGGGATGCCACTCGTCACTGGTCTCCATTCGGACATTGAGACATTGACTGTGACACTCGAGTGTGACCATCCAACCAGTTCCTTATCTGTGAGTGGTCTCTCCTTCAAATCCACGTTTTTTCCAATTTAGTGACCAGGGTGAAACGTGGGACAGTGTCAAATGCTTTACACAAGCCCAGGTGGATGATGTCAGTTGTTCTTCCCTTATCCACCGATGCTGTAACTTCATCATAAAAGGCAAGCAAGTCTGTCAGGCATGATTTGATTGTCTGATTTTTTCAGACAATAATCACACAGTAAACCAGATTGTTTATTATTTGATTGTGAATAACACAAAGGCCCCAGTATTTACTCTTCTTTAGCTTTTTTTAGACCCCCAGTAATATTAAAAAAACAAAACCAAAAACAGATTGCTGTGTTATTTAATATCATACTGACTTATCTGCTCAAGGAAATGAACAATAACATATTAATCTATATACTGCCAGGATTCACTCTAAGTAAAAATTTTTGTTGGCATTTTTAAGAAAGGGCATTTCCTGGTATTTGAGTTCAGCGTAATTGTTGATTTCCCTATCAACCTCTATTTCGTATTATCAAGAAGCTCTTCTCCTAGAATTTAACTGGTGCTTTTGTTGAAATTATTAATAAATTGTTTTGCACTAAGATTAGCAAGTGACGAGAAGTGATTTTGTTTGAAACTAAGTAATCTTCCATTTCCAGAGCCTTTAAAAGAAAACTTAAATCAGCATTCAAGTTATAATTCAGACTGTTTATTTTAACTGATGATGCTTTTTTTTTTTTGTTGTCCTAGTCATGTTGTGATGAGAATGTAGAATTAGACCTGGTATCACTGGCTCATACCACAAATAAATGTTATTCTGCTTGACTTTTTCATCAGCTGGTAATGGAAAGCATCAGCAATAGTTTCCAGTTTAGTCTCAAGCTCCAACAGTTTTATCTGTGGAGATCTTATTTTTTTTCAGAAGTTAGCAGAAGTTACCGTGCACTTCCTTTGGCATCCCATTTCAAGGGATGTTACTAGGAGCTTCTTTTTGGAGGCATCAGCGTGTTCTTCTTGAATACAAACCACTGTTGAACACTTAAAACTGCTCAACTAGTTTTCACAATCTGTTGTCCTGTAAAGTAATAAATGGCCCAGATTTTCTACACACTAATTAAAATTCCATTTCTCATGAATTCCTTAATCGAGAGCAAGTCATTATGTGCTTTGTTGATTCTTAAGTGCAAAGATAATTGCAATGGGCAGCATGAAAGTGGTTTGATTATTGCCTGTCGACTCTTGTGAATTCTAATAGGTCTAATTGCATAGCATCAATTCATCATCTCAGCATCACTTCTTTTTATTATTAGCTCTCTGAATTGTAATGTGCCCATAAAGAAGTGCAGTAGTATATCAGGGTTGACATGGTACCTGGCCTATTGTAATTTTCCTTCCTTACCTAATGTTACTACTGAAATTAGAAGTTTATTACACAGTTCCCCCTTTCCAGAAACTAGTTTAAAAATTTGTGTCTGGGAAGAAGGGATGCTGTCTCCCTCAGAATTTGCATTTGTAATTCCTTGACTAAATGATAGTCAGTCCTGCTTTTGACTTCTTCAAATCATTCCTGTAAATTCTGTCCGTAGTGCGTTGGCTGCAAAACATATGTCAAAAGCTTTATGACAGGGTTCTTTGTTATTGCTGAACAGTAGTTAGGTGATGAGGACTCTCTAATGAGGTGAAGTGCCCAAGGAAAACTTTATTGGTTGAGAAGCAGGAGAAAAGGAGCACTCCCATATATTAGATTTTCATTCTGTCAGAAATCACGAATGGGGATTGGTTCTCTTGAGTGTCTCTTTTTTTTGGCTTTTGCCTTTTCTTCCCCCTAAAGCAAGGATATCAGTTCAGAAAAAGTTACCTTGATAGTAGCTGAAGATAGCTGTAGAGAAAACTGCAGTCTTGTAACTAGAGGTTGCAAGGTCCTGGACTAGTAATTTTTGTTTGATTTTTATTGCAAACATGCAGAAAAACCTTAGCTCCTTGGAAAGATGAAGTTTTTACAAAGCCGAAGTATTAAAAGTATTTAAATGAAAAAAAACTTCATCAGCACTGACATGGACTAAAGTACTTATTTCTGAAAAGGTTCCCTGGGAGTTTTGATAAAAAGGGAAAGCTGCCATTGTGCTTATGCTAGAGCTTTGCCTTTTTTCTAAAGTGCAGTGAAATCGGCATCAGATTCCTCTTCCATCGCCTCTTCCATCTGCCACTGCAGCACCTACAGACTTCTCAAAGCACTCGAAGCTAGTGCTCTAAAGTGATCTTCTTGAGCCGTACCACAGCCCAGGCATGGTGAAGCACTTTGCCATGGAAGTGGCCCTAGCGAAGCAATTTGAGTTAGCTTTTTCCAGAGCATGGCTTTCAGAGGTGGGAATGGTATTGAAAACATGCACGTGCATGAGGTCAGGGTGTTTACCGTGATTAATGTTGAGCATTTGGCTTGCCATGAAAAAAAAAAAGCCAGCAGCGGTTTCACGAAAGCATGTGAAAGCCCATGGCTCTGTGGCGTTTACTGCTGCCTCGCCTAACGTGTTCTTGCTCGCTTTTGACTGTGTGTGGCTCAGCTGGCAAGGTCAGCCAAACAGTCTGCGGCTTCATGTGCTCTGCTTTCTGGCTTTTTGTAAACAGCAAGAGCTAATGTTGTTCTTGAAGCAATTGCCTTCACTGTGGAAAATACCAGGATGACTTTCTGGCAGTGCACGCAAGGGGAGACTTTCTGCTTTTCCTGTAGAAAGGATACACTGAGCCTGTGGGCACCACGGACAGCAAAAGAACCATTTTGCTTCAATAACAACTGCAATAAAATTTACAAATATTTTTCTTAATACGGGTTCCCAGAAATTGAGCAGTTCCCCTCAGCAAGGCACAGCCTCATGTTCAGGAAGCAGCACGTTGTGCTGATGCTTGTCACCCTTGCAGGTTTTGCTATTGCTTTGTTAAGGTTTGGGGTGTTTTTTCCCCAAGGCATGGCTGTGTTTATTCATTATTGCCACCATTTCTAGTGGTGATTTCTTGCTGATTCCCAGTTCCTAAACCATAATAGCCTGTTCAAGAGACTTGAGTTTGAAACTCCACCCTTGAGCTTACCAAAAAATGCTTGTGACAGGCTAGTGGAATGCTATGATGTTATTCAGAGCACAAGTTGACTGTATTTACATCTGTGTTTATTTTACACCGAGGCTAAGCTCAAGACTGTCCTTCAGCAGCTCTTTTAGGTCATTACATGACGTCCCAGGAGGTTAAGTACATTTTCTTGATTGAGCTGAATGAGGTATGACACCAGAGTTTCTCCAAGGGCTCTTCCTAGCAGCATTGACATGGAGAACATTAGCAGTGCAGTAAGCCTCTGCAAGCTGCTAACAGTTTGTTTTGCAATACGTTGTGTGTGGGTTTTTTTATTTAAAAAAAAAAAAAGGGAAGAAAAATAGTTTCCCTGTTTCTTATTTTGATACATTTGCTCCTGCTGCAAATTCAACTGTTTACAGCTCCCTCAGATGCAAACCACTCTCGAGATATTTGTCAAAGCTTGTTTTTCACTTGGATCCACACGAGCGTTACATATTTTAACAAAATACTATAGCACAATTTTCGTTAAATATCCTCACTGGATGCGTTTCATTTCTTAGCTTAGTTTTTGTATCTGCCAACACTTCTGAGCACGTTTGCTGGAGATTCAGCTTCCCTCCACCTCTGTGGTGCTCACCCGTGTCATCAGTGAGCCGAGCTGCTGCGTAAGCAGGCAGCTTCTGTACTGCAGTGCCAAGAGCCTGGCCAAGCTGGTCATAGCCATGATCATCTCAATGTCATCAGCATCATCTCTTGATGATGTATGTGCCTTAATGTGTAGCACTGCTGAGCTGGATGTTGTGACACTAGTGCAATCCAGACAGTAAATGGAATAAAGATGGTTGGTGTTTTGTTGTCAGTGCTTTGTTTACTTTTTTGCTGTTCCTCTTCTCTGCTAGGTGTATGTCTCCAGCTTGGAAGGGAGTAGAGATCAGAAGGTTTCAATGCGATGTTTCTGTGGTATCTGTGAAAGCTCAGGTCTGTGGCAGTTTTTAAAAGAAAAGTGTTACAAGCAGAGCCATCTGAACATCTTAGTTCAGATGCAGCCATATTGTTCAGAACAACAGGTTTTTTCCTTCCCCTCACCTGCCATGAGGTGCATTCTTCCACCCCATCTGCTGAGGTACCCACTGAAGTGCAGACTGTACTCTTGGACTCAAATTTCAAGAGTCCCAAGACTGAGAGAGACATATCTTGAAAGTTACGGGCTCTGTCCCCTTTGCAGTTGGGCAGAGGCTCTGGTTGGTGAATGCACGCAGAACAGAGCCCTCTTAGGGTAACTGTGGTGCCACCATGCTGTTGCTCACCTGGGCAAAGGATCTGCTCTCAGTCTTGATTCAAGCCTTATGCTTACTTAGGTCTGCAAAAATAGTTGTTGGGTTGATCAGTAATACCAATTTGCCAGTTTCTTCATCTTGTTTGGAGAAGTGATAGCTATGTATTAATAAAGCACATAGGTAGCAAGGTTGAAGTGCTGAAGTTCTTATCTAAATCTGTTGGGTGTTTTTTAGTCTGCATCTGCATTGTAGTATAGTCCGTGAAGATAGACGTCTTTCCACTTTCCCTCCCCCTCCCTTAGGTTCAGGCTTGCTCATGCCCCCATCTTCTGCTGCGTTCACTTTTAAGATGGGCTGCCAAGTTGCGAATTCCAAGCGCTAATGTTCATCTCGTTACCCACCGATGACACTATCTTTCAAACTAGAGAGCATCTCTCGAAGAGACTGGGTGGAAATGGTCAAAAGAATTTATCACGGATGCTCGGCATGTGCACCCAAGTTGGTAGCTGGAATATGGTGATATCAGCAGGGTGCTTTAGTGTGGTTTCAGCTACCTAAAATGAAAATCAAGTTGATGATAAAGCGAGATTCCTCTTCTAGGCTTGAAGTCTCATGTTACAGTTCAAAGAGCTGTCCTGTTATTTTGCTATCACTCTCATATGAAGCAATTAAAGCGGCGCTGCCAACTTGAAATCTAGTCAGCTTTTAAAAATGAGTTGAACTTACTTTTGGGTACTGCATATGTCCCTGCTTCCGCAGACTGTGTTTGTCGAGTGGGCTTGGGAGGGAGGTGGTGATAGCAAACTATTCTCCTTTTCAGTGTTTCGTGATGGGCTCATAGGCATAGCAGGGGAAACCATCTCTAAAGGAACAGACTACAGGCAAAGGTCTGTGGAGAGCAACTTGGTAAGAGTACAGAAGAGGAATATTTAAGGTGAGGTAAATTGGAGAGACTATCTCTATTTTTCTTCTTAAAGCAGTAAAAGTGAGATTTTTTTTTTTTTCAGTGATGCCCCTTAAAAGATGAATCGATAAAGGCGTATTACTTCACCCCGGAGAAGGCTCGCTGTCTTTTCCTTTGCTGCTCTTTGGGTCTTTGCCATCTTTAAGCAATAGTCTCACTGCTTTCAGTGGGACTGCTCCCAGGCTTGAAAACAGTTAGCAAGTTTAGAGCTATAACCACTCTTTGTTGCTTATCAGGAAAATACAGTATCCCCTGTGTAAAATGCAGTCCTGTAGCATGGTTCACGTCTCCTCAGCTCCATCTTTTTAAACTGGGAACATGCATTAAAAAAATTATTTAATGATTTCAGTCTTGTCATTTCTCACTTTCTCCTCCCTCTGCATCCACTTGGCCTCGAGAGGTGGTAAATGGTCCTGAGAGGCTGCACGAAGCTCTCCTGTCTGTATTCCAAGAGCACTGTGCAGCAAGGGAAATCCTAAACTTTCCCAGCATAGCTTCCTAAGTTTTCAGTGCTCAAACTTGAATCAAGCTGATTTAGCTATCACAGGTTTCTCCGGGAGATACACAGAGAGCTTGTAACTTTGTGACCTTTTTCTTTTTTTTTTTTTTCTTGAAGATGACACAATTCTTAGCAAAGCTTGTATTTTTGGCTGTGAAGGTTACATAGATAAAGGAAGTAGCCTATGAAAAAAGATTATTGGTGGTAGTAGAAGTTTGATTATTCTCAAGAAAACACATAGGGAGGAAAAAAAAACCAACATGGTAACTTTTTTGTAATATGCCACCATCAAGGAATAAATGCAGCATGGTGAAGCTGTGACTATAATAAAAATTTCTTTGAAACTTTAAGTCAGTACTTTATTGCTTCTTCAGGAAGCTCATAAAACTTCCCATAAGGAAACAATTGTCTGATTTATTTTATTTTTTATTAAAAAACCTTTTTACCTGGAGTGATCTGATTAAAAAAACAAAACAAAACAAACTGTGTCCCTTCACTAGGCAGATAAACAGTGCTGGCAGTTTCTTCTCATTTCACCTGAGGTTATTCTGCTGCTAATAAGTGATAAATGGTAGTTTAATTTGGTGTTCTGAAAACTTTTTACTTGAATCACTGGTCTTTTCAAATGAAGATCAATGTTTTGTAAACTTTTATGCTGATGCTCTTAAATCCCGTATGAAGGACAAATAGTTTGAGAGATAGTGTGAGTCCAGAGGAGGCCACAGAGATGATCCAGGGGCTGGAGCACCTCTGCTACAAGGATAGGCTGCGGGAGCTGGAATTGTTCAGCCTGGAGAAGACTCCAGAGGGACCTTATAACTGCCTTCCAATACCTGAAGGGATCCTGCAGGAAGGCTGGAGAGGGACTCTTCACAAGAGTGTCCAGCAATAGGACGAGGGGAAATGCTTTTAAACTGAGAGAAAATAGGTTTAGATTGGATCTTAGGAAAAAAGTTCTTCAGTATAAGGGTGGTGAAACTCTGGAATAGATTGCCCAGGGGAGTTGTGGATGCCCCTGGAAGTGTTCAAGGACAGGTTGGATGAGGCCTTGAGCCACCTAATCTAGTTGAGAGGTGTCCCTGCCCATGGCGGGGAGGTTGGATTAGGTGATCTCTAAATTCCCTCCCAGCCTAAGCCCTTCTGTGATTCAGTAATTTCATGAAGGGAAAGAAATTTTTGAAGAATTAGCGCAATGAGCCCTGGTTCACACACTCACCCTGGAAATGATCTGGAGACCTGCTTGTATTCAAGACCTAGTTTAAGATTTCCCATGGCATGGCAAATGTTACAAGTTGGATTGTGTGGGGCTGTGGGGGTTTTTTGTTAGTCCTTTTATTGTAGTTCTCTTGGGATGCCTGCCTTTGTTTCAGCATCTCTGAAACGAGCTTCAACTGAATAACAAAAGGTGGTTTAGTAAGAAATCATGGTGATGTTATCAAAACAGAATTTGCAGGGGAAAAAAAATCCTTAGCATAGGAAATAAAGTGTTTTTATGATAACTTGTTAAATTACTAGAGTGCTCTGGAGCACTGTTTGACACTCAGAGGAAAGAGGAATAATTTCAGTTCTGAGTGTTACTCTTTTCTGGATAAAATGAGCCTGGTGCTATGTTCTGTAGTGAGGCTGAGGGAGGATTTTTGGGTTTGGGGTCGTTTTGTTGTTCTTGTTTTAGGGATTTTGGAGTTGGTGGCGTTTCCCCCCCCATTCCCACTGCCCCCCGAAGGGCATATTTATGCTCTAACTGTGCAAGACACTAGCAGAGGTAACTAAATCGGCTTGAATGGAACTGGATTGGGCACTGGAAACAGCCTCGGTATGGCAAGGGGTCTGTGCTTTAAGAAGCTGAGAGCATTAGCTTATTTCTGATTTCTGTTCACCTTCAGTTAATCCCATTCCAAAATTTAAACCCCACTTTGCATACTTTTATGACTTGATTTGTGTCACACGTTCTGTGTCACACGCTTCTGTGTCAAGGATCGAGTGTGGTTAAATATACCTTGAATTTCTGTGGCTAGTGTTACATCCTTCACCATGCTGTGTATTTTTGGTTTGGAGTTTTCGTGGAGTGACAGACTAAAACTTTCTCTTAATGTCTTAAGAATAAGCACACTCAATTTAAGGGCAAACAAGTTTATTTTTGAGTCCTGAAAAGCCTTCTGACTGAATTATCAGATGAATTAAAGCTCAACTCCTCCCAAACATCTTTTGCTGCTTAATAAAGAGAGAAGCAAAGACAGAATCTTTGTGGCTCAGGCTTTCTTAGATGTAGCAAACAAACTAAAAGACAGATTAAGACATCTTTGTCTATAGCCTTGTCCACTTGCAAAGAATAATAGTCAGAGGAAGGTGGAGAGCATTACGTGGGTCAAGGGGGTCACTCAGTATGTGTTTCCCAGGCCACTCCATGAGGATGGTGCTTGGCTGAGTTCTGCTACGACAGCAAAATGAGGTTTGCTGTGGTTTGATGAGGACAGAATTTGTTTTGGGCAACATAATTTAATTTCCTCTGTTCTGTTTTCCTAGGTATATTGAGGTCTTTGTGATGATTTGTAGAGAGCAATAAGGATACCATTTGAGCATTTCTGCTGTGACTTCTTCAAGTCCAGGTTAAAAAGGAAAACAGAAATGGCGAGTCACGGATCTTGTAACTTCACGTTAAGTCATGTCGCGTTCGTTTCGTGTTCGCTTGTACCGCATCGCACGATGAACACCCCAAATGGAGCCGTTGCCTTTTAGCTTTACGTGTCGGCAATTATTCCATCGAAGTTGTGGGGCCGTCTGTCTAGTCACTGCTTTGACATCTGTCATCATAGTACTAAATTGCTTTGTAAAACCTATTACTTTGGGATCTAGTGTAGTGTCTCTTAATTGCACCACTTGCTTCTCCTGCCTGAACAGAGCCTACTTTTGTTTCCGCCGTTAATGGAGAGGCCCTGATGGCAGCACGATGCTGAAAGTTCATTGATGGGAGGGGAACTGCTCTGGGATTACCCGGGCAGACTTGGGCCTTGTATTTTATGACGAGCACGAGTGCCAAAAAAGGCTTGGGTTTTGACTTGTGTGACTTAATTCTCTGGCCGGCTGTTGAGGCAATGGTATAATCATTGCGAACAAGCTCTCTGTGTTTTGTAGCTTCCCACGGATGCCGAGCGATCGCTCTCTGCTAAATGCTGGCTATTGAGCGCAGACTTCTGTGCCTCCCCAAAGGATCTTCGGGGCTCAGCAAATCCTTTGCCTCTCCCGTTGGGAATATTGTTTTCTGACTGTCTCTGCTGTCTCGTACTTAAAATATACACCTAACCCGCAAAGAGGGATGCTGGTTAATCATTTACAATAAACGTATTCTTTACCTTTCCTTAGGCAGACAATGCTATTTAGGTGAAAAATGGCTTATATATTTTACACGAGTGTCTTCTAGATATGGTAGCTTTTGCAAATAATGAAACTTTTTGTTTGGTTCACGCAAAACAGCTAATTAATCACTAAAGGCAGCTATAAAAGGTACATGCTTCAGATTGGGTGGTGCTTATTGCTTCAAGCCTAAAAAAGAAGACTGCCTCTTTGCTGATAAAGGCAATATATAGCTGTATAAAGCAACTGAGGACTTCTGAACTGAGAAGCCGTGTCATGCATAGTCCTACGTAGCATCGCGTGATCTATTAAAGATGCTGTCTTGCATTTAAAATACTGAGCTCCACTAATCTAGTTTTGGGGATGCATATTACTAAATAAATTAGGCAGTGGTCCTGGGGGACTCATTTAAGCTGAACTTAAATTAACAGTAGTTTGTTACACACTGAAAATTCACATTTTGTGTGCAAGTGCATGTAACTAGAAATGGAACGTGAACAAGCTGAGCAGATTTGTGTACCAAAGTGCATTCCTTACAATCAGGGATATTTAATATGTACTAATATATGGAAGGTGCTTCCATTTCCCATCAGCTGAACCTCAGATACCCTTTTCAGCACCAATAGGGTGGGTATTAATTGTGTAAATCAACTGCAAAGAATTAAAAATGCTCTTGGGTTGTTGTCAGATTTTTTTTTTTACACGCAGTGCAGTAGCTTCCTTCTTAAAATTCATATGGTTCCCACTGTGATTGACAGGGTACAGCTTCATTATGCAGTTTGCTAGATGGGCCGATTATGGCTATGAATGCGTGAATGGGGTGAATGAAAGAGATGTGTCATTGATTCCAGCCGTGGTCGGCTGGTTCGTTAGCGGTGTGAATGTGCCACACTCATGTCTATAAGGGAAGCACTGAGAGAAACTTGTACTTTTTTGGTTGTTTGGCAAAACTTAACTGTGCTAATAGTTTTGCCATCTAGTGCCACTTTTACAAAGAACGGGGGAAGAATAAATGACATCAAAAGTAAATTATATTGGTCCTTCAGGTTGTTTTTTTTTTTTGAGGCACAGTCACTTTATCATCTTGCAACTGGAAGTTGTGTTTTGTCTTTGCTTGAGCTGCTCTACCCTTTCTCCCTAGCAGTGTAGATGAAAACTTCTGTGATGAGTAGAACATTAAGATGTGTGGACTGACCTCTTTAATAAAAAAGACCCAAGAAAACAAGCTTTGTTGGCCTTTTTACCCATGGCTCCAGTAGACGTAGTTTCATTTTTGGCTGGCCCGTTTGGGAGTTTGAGTGACTGTGCTTTTTGAAGCATTGATTAAACACACAAACTATATTTCTTTTGTAGTGACAAGGAGGTTTTAAATGCCCAAACGCCTGTTAGACCTCCGGATTAGTTTGTGGTTTACACAAGATTCAGTTGTCTGTTCTCATTATAGTGCTTCAGGCAATAAGAAGATTAAAAAAAAAACCTGAATGAAGCCAAGCAGAGATAATACAGAGGGTGTGCACACACAAATCTGGGTGTGATTCTCTGGGTGTGAATCTCTTGCTTCTGGCCACCAGAATTTTGAACCAAATGCCTGAAAGTCAAATGACTAAAAAGAGAGCAGTGGATCCTATAAGGTCTCCATGGATCAACCATGTGTTGCAATGCAACTCTTAGAAAAGCCAGTGTAAAAATGAAATGTTGCTTCAGCCCTAAAGGAGCTCCAAAACATCGTGGTACGGCATAGCTCTGTGCTGATGCTTTCTTCTCTTCAGAAGCATTTCTACAGCAAAAAAACCCATCTTCCTTCATAAATACTGCTTTTAAAAGTCAGCTGCTTCATTAGCATTAAAAGCAGTTTATCCATTGCTGAGGCCCAAATCCCAGATGAGAATGTACCTTCCTCTGGGGCTCTCTGTCTCTGTGTGCTTTTAAAAATGTAAGCAAACATCTCTGCTCTGGGTAAACAGAGACAGTGATTTACGAACACGTGAATTGCAGCTTCATTTTTAATGAAGTTTCTTATCAATCTGCTTGGCTAGAAGACTGACCATAGTAAATCAGAAGCTTCGAAGCAGCATTTGCAGCTTCCTTTGACATATAAATTCAAATGCTACAAATGGCAAGCATGGCATTTGCTGAGAGCTGACTGGTCTCTGTTTTACTCTGCTGATCTGGTTTTGAAGAAAAAAAAACCAAAACATATTAGAGGACACCTTGAGGAAAGAAAGGTTCATATTCCTCACTCCTGTTTGACCTTGCTGTAGAAATGCTCAGATAGCAAAAGGGGTACAGGAGCTTCAAGAAGCAACAGGATCTGTTTGGTAACAAGTTTTCCATCCAGACTTATGTCTTTTTGGAGTTTCTCTGCACTTCCCCCAGTTGAAAACCTTCAGGTGATGAGACTGCAGCTGTTTCATGCTGTTGTGCCTCTGCATGCACAGTGTATCTTCAGCTCATCATCACACTCATCGCCATGGCTGGTGCTCCCATCAGCATTGCCTTCTCGTGCAGTGCATCTCATCCCTGCACATGTCCTACAATGGTCCTTGATGTCCAGGGTGGACTTCAGTGATGGTTATGTTTGCTTCAGAAAGGCTGTGCGTGTCTCCAGGGTGGATACTCACTCTGTTCTTGGGCAGACTGGTACGGAAGGTGCTAAGCAGGGCTTTCACACTCGTGTTTATCCTCACCAGAAGTGCTGGAGCCTTGCATTTAGGGCTGGCTGTCGTAGCGGGTGGTCAGAGCAGCAGGGCAACAGTTCCGTCCCTCAATTTTCTTGCAGACAAATGGATGTAGAGCTCTGCCCTCCAGCTCCATAGCATACAAATGTCACTGGCTCTGCTCAGCTGGGTATGGGGGGAATGTGTGAAGAAACTTTATTGTGGCAGACGAGCTGGAAGATTGACACAGTCTTTGTAGATATATTCAAAATAAATGTCTCTGATTCAGCCTGTAAGGTCTGATCCTCATATATTAACTGCATGGGATGGGGGGAGAGCTGCTTTATTCTCTGGTTTGTTTGCCTTACGCCTGTATAATCTCACTGGGTTTTGCCTGCCTGCAAATCTTAATGTATTGTGGAATAGCTTGAGCAGAATAATGTATAATTTAGGCAATGTGTGGATACACTGATTGTGTTGACAAAGTACAAGAAAATTATTACTTCCCTGTTCGTCTGTTGACCATGAAACACTGACATATGATTAATGCTGCTCTGCTAGTAAAGTCTTTACTCTATCATGTGTTTCAGAATAATAACGTGCCTAAGAAAAGCAATTTTTTGCCAGTGATATGCTGGAAACAATTACAATAGTTTTGATATTTTATAAACAAATTCATAACTATCTTCAGTGTCCTGTCTGAAGAGCCATTGATGATGGGCCTGTCAAAATTATAACATAAAAGCAAATAACTGCTTTAAAGATTGCCTATTTATGTGAAACGTCTGGTGTGGGGACAGAGGGCTGCGAATGAGGCACCGTGAAACTGCTAAATCAGGAAGTTCTGAAAAAAAGATGACGAGAACAACATTTCCCATTTATTGAGTTGAAAATTCTTAAAATTCGTGTTTAATAATGGAAGAATGAAGGAGTGGACTTAAACATTTAATGAGTGAAATGCATCTAGAAATTACACCAAGGGGAGTTTTATACAGAAAGACCCAAACGAGAATTTAGTACTTGGGCTATTCACCAAAACTCATTTTTCTTGTTAAGTACTAAATTAATAATTTAAGCCATTAAGCTGCAGCTTTTAAAGCAGCTGCACCTTGAAATGCAAGTCAACTCGGCCTTAGCAGAAAGAGGGAAATTTCTCCTAATTCTTTCTTTTACTAATATTTCTACACTTTCTTTTTAAGGTTTTATAGTTGGGTTTTATAGTCATTCCTTTATTTGCTTGTTGGCTGGTGGGTGTTGTGAATTTGAAATGAATCACAGTATCTCTGACCTTAGTGTCTGAATGCAGAATCACCTTGGCAGAGATCAGATTCACTGGATTCCTTCCCCCTTGCTCAATAATTGTACCTTATCTCTTTCAAAAACAGAAAACAAGGTGGGGCGGGGTGGGGGGTGTAGAAAGGAGCTTTTTTTTTTTTTATTCTCTGAAGTTGTCAACAGCCCATGTGCCAGACCTTTCAAAGAGAAACCTTCCTTGGAAAGTCTCAACCTGAAGGAAAGTGCTGTAGTCATTGTCTGAAATCGTGGTCTTTCCTGATGGAAGTACTCACATAACCTTCTTTCTGCAAACAGAAACAAATTTAAACTAGTTATGCTATTTTATTTTTCTTTTCCCTAGGTCTTAATACTTCTCAGTTTATTATAGTAGCTAAAATACAAGTTAAGAAAAAAGAACTCTCTTCTGAACTCCTGGGTGCAGGCATTCAGCCTGTCTCAATCACCTGCTATCATCCTGTTTGCTCATCAGCAGATAAAGACTCAACACCTACGTGATGTTTCAGTTGCCTGAAATGCTGTAGGGAGGGTTTGTGTGTCTGGCAGCTGTGACATTCAGCTGAAATTATCCAATCTGTCCATCTTTTTCCCACAACTGGAGAAAATTACTGTGATCAAAATGGAAAGAAGAGTAGTTCACCTTTTATTTACTTCTCAGGAAGGTGGTTTTCTGTAGCAGTTGCGAAGTTCAGCTCTTATGGGTTTCAGTTTCCCATCACAGCCCATTTGTCAGTGTTTCTGGGCACTGGGATTCTCTGACGTGCTTTTATTTGTTGAATTATCAAGACATTCTGGCTAATGTAAAGAAGAATTTTGGAAATGTTAAAAGCATTATGCTTCACCACATAAGCTACCCCTGAAGTAGCAGAGACCAGGACTTGACAGATGGTGTCTAGATAAAAGCCAAGGCAGCATACATTTTAATGTTAGATTGTCCCTTTTCGCTTACGCTTTGGTATAGGTTGGAGGGAAATAATGAAAGACAGCTTGGACGAATAATAATGGTGTGAATTCTGTAGGTTTTGTGAGTAAATGAAAATATTCTGGAGTGTAACAACAGCAGATGTTGCTTGGAAACCTGTCCCGTGTGGGACAGAAACACAGCCTAACCAATGGGACCGGCGGTACTGCAGCTGAAAGCATCGGCGTAATCCCTGTTTGTGGCAGCATTACAAAAAAAATAGTGCTGCCCTTCACTGTCGGGAATGATAAGGAAAAAGGGGGGGGACGACACATGACCAACATGTACCTGCCCCAATAACTCATTCTGTTGCGTTCACATATGCTAGAGAAAAATGACATTTGGAAAGTAAATGTATTTCCTACTAGTCAAGTGAGTGTGGAAAAATAATTCAAAAAAAATCAATCATGATGCCTTTTAGTTTGTAGATTTCTGTTCAAGGCTTTTTTACTCCAGGATTTTTACTTCATTTTTCTTGTAGCACTTTAGAGACTTTGATTGCAGCATCTGATTTTGATGAAACCAGAGGCATCATAACCAAGATGTTCCTCGACTGCACTTTCTCTATTTGTTCGTTGTAAGTTTCTTCAAACAGAATATTTTGGTTCATTGCGTGGTGTTCCCATCTGGTTTGATGTGAGAGGAAATCGCATTCTCTGAATAACTAACCATTTATAGGCCACAGGTTTTTTTTCTTCTCTTCAAATGCTTGTTGGGAAAAGTGTAAGACCAAAAAAGATGACCTGTGTATCACCATCAGTGTGCTGAGGGTTTGTGTAGTGAACTCTACCAGTGAGCAGGCCTTCGAGCGGTGGGAAAATTGTTTTGGAGTTGCACATTATTTACAGTTGTACAGCCCTAAAGATTTAGAGTATTTCTGAAAACATTTCATTGGTCCTGCATGTGGAGGGCAGTACACATATAACAAGCACTTAGTGCATCTTTCTCAATTTTTCCTTTATGGTAAATATTTTGAAAATTAGCCTTTATTATTTTTCACTTTTAATGAGCACAAGGTTTATCATATTATGTGATTTCAAATTTTAAACACTTTCTTACAACATTATTCCTACCTTTGTATCTAGGCACAATACCAGAATGGGTTGACTTGTAGTTCTGCTGAGTCATGACTTAAGTAAAAAAAAAATAAAAATCATCACCCTAGAATCTCTATTTTTAATCTTTTTTTTTTGTTTGTTTCCTGCAGATGTGATCCATACTGTTGGGCCAATTGCAAGAGGCCATCTCACCGACGCTCATAAAGAAAACTTGGCAAGTTGCTATAAATCCTCTCTGAAACTGGCAAAAGAAAACAACATCAGATCAATTGTAAGTACTCTATGAGAACATGTTATTTTTTTCTGATTTGGATCTTTGTTTTCTTGCTGTATAACAATTACAATGGTAGGCTTCCAGAAGGATTGCTTGCTGTACGTGATGTGAAAAAGCAAGAAATTAAATATGGCCAGAAGAGTTCATGTTATGTTTAAAAAAAGACCTAAGAAGCCACTAGCCCAGATGACCCATTCTGTGTCCAGAATGGCCTCCTACAGTGTTGAGATGTAATTAATGTGTTGGGTATTATGTCTGTTAATGTTTTTCCCTAAAAATAATAGTCTTGCTTGGGTTGCACTGTTTCTAGCACCCCCGCACCAAAATCAATCGTACGGTAGCCTGTTATATGATATTCCAGTGAATGATAAAGGTTTTTTTGTTGCTTGAAAATGTGTTACATTTCTGTACCTTGAAAGGCCAGATTGTCTATGTCTACAGAGAAAAGGAGCTGTTCCCTCTCCAGAGCTTTGATTCTGTAACTCAAACTGATGCAGCTGGGGTGTTTAGATACCATAGAATGTATTGGGTCAGAAGGGACCTCTAAGGGTCACCTAGTCCAACCCCCCTGCAATAAGCAGGGACATCTCTAACTAGGTCAGGCTGCTCATATATGCATACATTAGTTCCCTGTATGTTTAACCAAGAAAGAAGTTATCGCCCGGGCCTGACTCAGGCAGCCAAAATGACACAGAAGCTGTTATGTGATAGCATGTGGGTTTGGTGACTTAGAAACCACACACCTAATCTGAAAAATGTTAGTTAGACCAGGGGTGTTGTATCAGGGTGAAATACTCCATCAGGGAGAACTATTGTTGAAAAGTTGCAAAAGGAAAAGGAAGTTTTTTATGGAGAGGGACAGGATAGGTGCAGAGCTTTGAGCCTGAGTTAGGTGTGCCCTTCAGAGTCAAGCCTGATGAGTATTGTTTATTTCTTTCTGATGGTGTACACTGTGCTCTTCACACTTCTTTGCTGATGAAACCCTCTCACTACTTCTCAAAGTGGTGTCTAGTGAACCCTCTCTTTGCCATTATCCAGCCACGAAAGTGGAGTGGTACCCAATTTAGCCATTACTGGATTTGTTTGTTTTTCTTTTGATACTAGGCAGGTAAGTTAGAACTGAAAGCAACCTGGGAGGGGGGTGGGGGAGGACACATATTTTG
>JANIJG010012476.1:240547-275228 GCA_024611175.1 Megaceryle torquata
GCCCTCTGCTTATGGACTGAAGACCAAACCTCCTACCACCCATCATCGTAGTGTGGCCTATTCCAACCCTGAGGCACTGTCACCATCACTGCTAGTCCTCTCTCTCCCCACTCCATCCTACTCAGCTTTTGAAATACCTCCTTGGAGGATCGGAAGTCCAAGAGCATAAGGAAAAACTTTCCTGGCTCTCTACCTGTGGTAAATATCCAATAAGTTGTAAGATGAAGCACAGGAGGCTCCACCTCAACATGAGGAGGAACTTCTTTACTGTAAGGGTCACAGAGCGCTGGAACGGGCTCCCCACAGAGGTTGTGGAGTCTCCTTCTCTGGAGGTTTTCCAAACCTGCCTGGATGTGTTCCTGTGTGACCTGTGCTGGATGATATCATCCTGCTCTGGCAGGGGGGGGTTGGACTCGAAGATCTCCAAGGTCCCTTCCAACCCCTGACACCCTGTGATACTGTGGTAATAGATGAATCCAATCTAGATTTAGTAGCTGTAAACAGCCTATGGTAGTAAAAATTAACCCTCACTCTGTTATCTCATGAGAGATCATGTTAGAAGAAAGTGAGAACCTGAGAACGTCTTTTTGTAGCACTTGTTCAAAAACTCTTCTCAAGAAACACTCTTTATTCCTACTGAAGGAAAGAATTTCATAGCTCACCTGATTTATTATCCATTTTTTCAATTAATCACAAATAAAGAATCACATAATCCATCCTGAAGTCTACGTAGGAAGGTGATACAGACCCTTAAAACTGTGCTCACATTTGAATTTAAGCAAGTTGTTCTGTATTAATTATCAGGTATTTTTATCTTGGAAGCCTGCCACTCATTGCCATGTTTCCACAGGTTCTTATTGCCAATGCTCCCCACATCCACAGCGCTCTCTCTTCTCATCTGTTCTGTCATTTCATATATAATAGGCAGACCCATTTTTCACCTCCCCAGGAATACAGTACGATACAGAACCTATGAGGTATGCGGCCAATATCATCTAACCTATTAAATGTCAGAATCATATATCTCAAACTATATGTCAAGATGCTGTAGTCTAGCAGCAATAAACTCATTTTGTTCCTCACAGGGAATGCACTCTGGCTATAAGAATCCACATGGGATTCCTTCTGTATAGATCTGACTGTGACCTGCTGTCAATGGCTAACATGCTTGGAGATGATGGCAGGAGTTGGCCAGATAAGATTTCAGATGGGAGCACAATAAGGGTTAGCAAAATATTTCCTTTACAGTTTGCTAGCTTGCACCAGTTGGGTCCTTTGTAGGGTGTTCCAATGCTTGCTTCAGTATAAGACTCACCCAATCAGGTGAGTTCAACCTGGAGAAGACTCTGGGGACACCTTATATAACTGCTTTCCAATACCTGAAGGGAACCTACAGGAAGGCTGGAGAGGGACTCTTCACAAGAGTGTCCAGTGATAGGACAGGGAGAACCTGAGGGAAACGAGTTTAGATTGGACGTTAGGAAAAAGTTCTTCAGTACGTGGGTGGTGAGACTCTGGGACAGATTGCCCAGAGTGACTGTGGATGCCTCCTCCCTGGAGGTGTTCAAGGCCAGGTTGGATGAGGCCTTGAGCCACCTAATCTAGTTGAGAGGCATCCCTGCCCATGGCGGGGAGGTTGGATTAGGTGATCTCTAAGGTCCCTCCCACCCTAAGCCATTCTGTGATTATGTATTTGTATATTTTATTATTATTATTTCACCCTTATACACCATGCTAGACATTGTGCTTCGGGGAAAATAGTAGGCAAAAAAGAAAAGATCATTTCAATTGAACAGAAGCGGCAGCTTTCCAGAAGCAGAACAGTTACATGAGTTTATTGGAAGCACAACACCAAAAGCAGACATTGTACGCTCTGCGGGATGCCAGGGAAGAGCCAGCAAAACAAAGCATGTGCTTTTGGCTTGCGTGGAAGGGCTGCTGTCCATGCCAGCAGAGCAGCTTCACTTAGCACCACACTGTGTGCTGAGGCTGGCCCAGCCATGCGTGCTTCCAGCACATGCTGCAAGAGATGAACTATGTCCAGGCTGCTCAGAGAGGACCAGGTCACATGGACAGATGTTTCTTGTCTGCAAAGACTGATGGACACAGCACCCAAGAGTCACTTCAGAAAACTGAAAATCCTGCATCCAAAGGAAACCCCCGAAATACAGACATCGTCTTCAGGCTGTTGCTGTGGAGCAGGCAGCTGGGTGCTGGGCTCCATGCCCCAAGGCCGAGCCAAAAAGGACCCTCCCTTGGTTTCTGCCAGCACCCTGATGAGGCCTGGGTGGCTGATTGGCATCAGGGACAGACTTCAGCTGGCCCCCTGGTTCATCTGCTGCCAGTGACTGCCTGGCCATACCCATCCTCAGCAGACAGCTTCCACAGAGAGTCTCCCAAAACTTGGTCTTCACAATGAGAGCCTCATTACAAGCCTTCACAGGGCAAAAAACAAGTCTTCTCTTGCCTCTTGTTCCTCTTACCCCATCTCTGCTCAAATGCTGCAAAGACCCGGCTCTAATCCACAGATACAGTTCAGTTAGACATGAAAGTATAGCATCAAAACAGATTCATTAATATGAAGAGCTCAGAAACAAACAAACAAAAGTAACAGCAACTTCTCTTTTACTCGTGAAGCATTTTATCCATGTATCTCATGAGAAATACAGGGATTGCTACTCCTCATTTATTTGTGTATTTATTCCTACGTACTCACAGGGTGACGAGCACAAGCCAATTTAAAGAAGAGAGTCTCCAGATGGGTAGCAACAATAACTGAATCTTCCCAACGTGAAGGCTGGACCTCTTCTGCATTGGGCTGATTTGATAAACCAGTTGAAATTACTGGGATTTCTGGCTGAAAGCCAGGACTGGATTATGTTATCATGATCTTTTTATGCCATGCAAGAAGTAAGAGGAAAGAAAAAAAAATGTGACATTGTTTCTCTTTATTTTTAAGGTCTTTTCACACAGCTCACTACAGTACCCAGGCCCCTCCAAACACACAGAAATCAGGAGGAAATGAGAAAGAAGAGAGGAGAGAGAAGAGAGGAGAGGATCTCAACTCTGAATTAGTGACAATGTTGCTAATTTGATACACACCTGTAGAATTTTTGAGCTACTCAGGTTCCTGTTATCATAGCTAATATTAAATTGTAAGGATAAAAAGAATAAATGCTTTGACAAATTTCCATTATTAGGCAGTTAACTACTGTAAACAGAAAAGAACCCATGCAGAGACCTGCCTTGTATTAGTGACACTCATTAGCTGTAACGGAGCTGCAGGAGTCATAATTTATGCAGCACACTAAGCGTGTATAAACCTGTACAAAGACAGAGTCATCGGAACATCTACGCTATGCGTAGAAGTGGTTTTGCTTGATCCTCAACAAATTTTAGGAGGAAGGGGCAACAGGAAGCCATGTTTCTGACTCCCAACTTCCCTCTGAGCCCTGTTTTCATTTGGGTCAAGAGTAACTCGGAAACTGGTCCAATGGGACATCGGTCCCATGGGACAACCACAGCTCTAATGTCTCTTTCCCAGATGGATGTCACCCTGCCTTTCTTTCAATAGCTGTATCAAAAATAACAAAAGCTTTTTAAGTTTAATAAATAAAGTATTGTATGTGCTGAATATGGGCTTTGTCTGCTTTGCTTTATCAGCCTTCTACCTAAATGGCAGTCTGAAGAACATATAAGAAAGCACTGCTGCCTTGGCAGCTTACTTATCATTTCAGAAAATGACTTGTCTGTTGGGATGATAGTTAGGTTTGGGCTTTGGGGACAGTACTGAATCTCTTTGAGCCCAGCCAGAGAGCAGCTACACAGAGCAAGTAAATCATTTTAATTTTGTACAAGTTGAAAAGCATTTTTTCCTCGACTTCAGCTAGATGACAGTGGCATGATGGCTGATTTTCATTTCAATCAGAGCAGCATATGATTACCACCTAATTAGAATGTAGAAATAGAAAGGAGATCATTTTTTTAACCTACCCAAGAGAATGGTGCTGGGGGAAGGGAGGAGATTATGTTAATCAAATGATACTGGCATAGAAGAGCTACCAAAATAGCCGCCTGAATTTTTATCGGCACCCTTACTGTCCTTGAGGATCTGTCAGTGGCTTCAATCGAAACCTGTATTTTCAGAGCTTTATTTCTGAGTAATAAATATCCTTTAAAGTAAATACATGTCACTGCAGGCCCAAACTTGTCATAAAAGATATCACCTTGGGCATAAATACTTTTTGTTTCAAAATTACGCATGGTTTTGTAGACAACTGTAAAACTGTAAGCATGAAAACTACCCAAGCAAATATAAAAGTAATATTATCCTGGGGCAGTTGTTTGCATTAAGTTTGGGGGTTTTTTTTTGAAAAATATTTTTTCGCTTTAATTAAACATTGTCAGCTAGCTACTCCACTCCTTTTTAGAATAAACACAGAAACTTAGTTGCTCTGCCTGGGGGAATATAACTCAGGTTACATTACAGGAAACTACATCAGACAACATTTTCCAAGACGCACTGTCTCCATCTGCATCCTTCTGCAGAGATAAAGACAAGACCTCATCTCAAGATGCCACTTTGTTTAATTGTCTCTGAAGAATGAAGAGCCAGAATTAGGTTGCTGAGACCACCAAAGGGAGGAGGGGGAAAGAGAAATTAAAAATTAATAATTAAATTCTTTTTCAGGCAAGTAGTCTACAGAAATACTGAAATTGGGTTGCCCTAATGTTTTCATGGGCTCAGGAGGTAAAAGCAACCTTTCATTTGCTGCCTGACCTAATTTTGAAAGGAGGGGCACGAGCAATGTTGCTTCCCTGATGTCTTAGACCTGCCAGGTATATACCTACGTAACGTAACACTGCTCAGCATAGATACTGCCAGATGAACGTGGTACCTCAGTGGATGCCATGGGGTGCCATGCTGACCTGCAGAGAGCTGCACATGACACAAAGTTGTGATGATGTTACTTTACCCCAAAATAATGCTCGAGTGCTTTTAAAAGCTCACTTGCACTACCCTGCACTGTGCAATAGAGAAGAGAGGCGACTGTCCTCCCCGCAGCGGCTGTCCAGGAGGACATCTACCTCTCTCCAAACTAGGCACCAGCACCTAGCACCATTTTCGGTGCTTGGGATACCCTGCCAGGCACACAGGTATCCTTCCAGAGGCCAACAGCTATTTTGTGGGTCCTGTGCCATGTTGGCCAGCCCGTGCAGTGGTCCTGTCCTCCCTCGGGCACGCACGAGCAGTGCTCTTTTTATTTCAGCAACAATAATTCCTTGAGCTGAGATGTCTCAAGCAGGCTTAGGCCTGGGAGGCTAACATAAATAACAGCTGGTTTAAATCTTGCTGGACTTCTCAGCTACATCTTACCCTTGAGGAAGCTGCTCCCTCACTGCTCTACTCTGGCTCTTCCTGACCAGAAGATGACACCCGCTTACAACAGCATCAGGGTGATGAGCTCCATGAGGACAAGGACAACAGCATAATCCCTGGCAGCTCTGATTTCTCATCACAGATCTTCCCTTCCTTGAATTCCTATATACCCTCAGTTTAGAAACTCAATTGCTTATGCAGCTTTCACCAGCAGGATAAAAGTCCCTCTGGTCACATCCATGGTCCCTGTTGTAGAGAGCATTTCCTCAGCTCTCTCTGCTTTCATACACCCACAGCTCCTGATGATTGCATGGTGAGACCTGTCCAACTCCCTGCGTGCCACCAAAGCACAAGTGCATATGGGAAGCGGTGCGCAGGAAAGGTAATTCCACTTTAAGTATCTCAGTAGTAGAAAATATCCCCACGATGCAGGTGAAGCACAGTACAAAATGAAGCACAGGAGCAAGGCATCCATGTTGTGATGTGCTGAACTTTACAAACCAGGTGTTTCCTCCTGAAAATGTTTGTCATGAGGTGTATAGCAAGTGTGATCCTGCCCCCACCCTCCGCTCCCCCCAAAAAAAACAGAGTTCCAGTGATTTAAACTGTATCAGGATTTTGCTCATCCTGTTTTGCTGGAAATGTACAAAATTTCTTTGGCAGTGGGATGATGCATAGCTACTTGTTAAAACACAGGGTCCTAAATTTCATGTACTTCAGGCAAAATGAGAAAGAAATATCTCTTCGGTAGTGATTCTAATGAAAAAAGAATCAAGAATGTGTTGATTTATTTTCCATTTATGTGCTTTTAATCTGCATCAGTTATTTCAATGTAACATATATTGCAATGGCACTTTCCTGGTTGTTGTTCTACCGGGGCGCATAATAAATGTTGTGAGATACTGTGCAAAAGAAAGAACAATACTTTGAACTAAATGTGCTGTTAAATTGAAGTCTTTCCTTGAGCAGTGAAAAAGTCCTGAGGCTTTTCATGTCAGCGACATAAGGTAAGGCAAACACCAAGCATTTTTTATTTTTCACCCTTTTAAGAAACAGAGCATGGTACTGAAGGAAAAGCAAATAACAAATGCCCACACTGCAAACGTTCAGAGACACCCATCACAAAACCCCAAACATAACCCTCTCCCCACCACCCCCAACAGTGTAGGTGGGTCCAATATTTAAAGGCGTCACAATTCTTCTGGGATATCTTTATGGGAAATCAGGTGGCAATATCTCAAGCCTTGCCAAATTATCCCACGAGGAAACATCCTGAACCGTTCAAAGAGCTTAATGGGCATTTTTAAATGAATCCCACTGTATAATTTTCTAAAGGATTGGATCCATTCTATTTTGTGCTCTGAAGAATTCTATTAAACCTCTAGAGCACTTTGTGAAATGTGAAAATGCAGTTTGCTAAAGAGATAGCCTAGGTGGTCTGCAGTAAATTAACCAGGACTGCTGACTGTGGCCATTCTTGTGAGTTTGCTCCAAGGGATTTCTACACTTACAGTATAACACCATTTACCAGCTTCTAAACTAGATTTGCCCTCTGGCTGCAAGTCAGCAGACCCTGGTGTAAAACATGGCCAGAAATTAGTTTGACTAAGACTTGCATTTCCAGACCAGACCAGTGCTGCGTGTTACACAGAACTAAGTCCAAACCACTACTTCAATACCGTTGTTTTCCTAAGAGGACTTGATGTAGCTAAGTTTTAGGCTGCCAGGCTACAATAGCTGCTGCCCTGCCTAGCTGGTGTTCCCTGTTCAGTAAATTACAATAGATCTCTCTCTGTGTTGCTTTGTAACAATTAACCTCGGAAAGAAGCTAACTCCATTTGCATGGTAATGAGACATTCATCTGAGCAGACATCGGAGTTAAGCATGCTAATAAGTTTTTATGCAAACACCTGAGGGGTCAAGCACAACCACAGACTTGGATAAGAAAACCTTTTATTAAATGCAAATCACTTTTCTTGTAAATACTATGACAGAGAACTTCGTAGCACTTTAAAACAGCTTGTAAGAATGGAGTCAGTGAGGTTATATTTTCAGGCCCCAGAGCTGACTAAGGAATAGAGCCACTGATTTATTTGTATTTTGAATTAATATCAGCGTGGATAAAATCGTCATGATAGCATCAAAAGAAAAAAGTACTACAGGAAGGTAGAGAAAACAACAATATTGCCTTATCTTTCACAAACTTGTCACAGTTTCCTGGGATGCAGGAAGGCAGATAAGACACTGTTGTTGTAGAGCACGACAAAGACTTACAAATTTGTCATGTTTCCATCTTATCCATCTATCTGATTGTGTTAAGTATTGTTACGTAGGCAAATTTCCTAGTGACCAGGCTATCATTTTGGTCTCGATCTCTCACTAAAATGTCTTGAATTCATTCATCCAATTCACATTCTACGCTCGAAGAGTTTGACATCTTAGGACAACCAGTACCACACCAAGGGGATAACTAGCTGCCAAACATCACTGGGACTAAAGGGGCAGAATCTTCTCAAAGGCAAGGCAGATTGCACAAGAAGGAACGAAGGGAAGAACCTTCACTTTGATTCGTTCAACTGTGGCAGAGGCCAGTGCAGGAGGCTTCTTTCGTTCAGGAGAGGCTGTTAGCAGCCCACACGGACTCATTCTGACAGCGCAGCCAGTGTCAGGAGAGTGGTTCTGGTTAGCAGTAGCAGGAGTGACACGTGGGCAGCTCTCTGAAAAGCTGGCCTCGTGGCAAGTCATTAGAGGTTGCTTCCAGACTAGAACACGAAAATTTAAATATTCAGTGGGTGTAGTGGAAACTGCTCTATCTTTATGACAGAATTGGTTGGTTGTTGAGACACAGAAAGTCCCTTTCACTTCTGTTGCTCTGTGCTGAGCTACTTTTAGGAAAAGTTTGGGTGATATTACAACTCAAAACCCCAAATCTAATCCTAGCAAGTAAGTGTGCACAATATAAAATGGATCAGATCAACACTTGGCAGAGACTTGTTAAAGTCTTTTTATTTTGCTGCTGACCTATTTATGACATGTAAAACATGCCAGTGTATCACAGCCTAAAATTCAAACCAGCAGATTGCATAAAAACCCTATGAAGAGGGAAACAGTTACTCCACTTCCTTCAAAAATTATCAAAAACTCTTGGGTATTAGCTTTTAATTGTCATACTCAGTGATACATAATAATTGCATCAAATGCATCACACGTACGTCCACAAGTGCATCCAACAACATGAGACCTCAGCTCGCTAAGTTTGGGATTCAGAGTGTTAGGAAATATTTAGTATAGCAACTGTTACCTACACCAGTTCAAATTCAAAACCCATCTGTGATGTAAGGTCAGTGGGATCATCTTTAACAATTGTTTTGTAATTGGGACAGTCTGGGCTCCTTTCACTATTCAAACATTGTAAACTACAGCTACTTGAAAAGAATTCAGATTAAACTGGAGATTGTGGGGAGCAAGACAGGATGTTTAAGAGCTACACAGTCAAGAAGGACAAGAATTAGAAGGGAATTTGTTACAGAGAGTGAGAAAGGGTGAACTGTGCATATTCCATGGTCACAGTTTACACTGACCTTCATGGACCGTAAATACAGCAGCATTTTACAAACGCAGATCAAATTCATTAAAAAAACCCAATTATACCTCAGAAAAGAGTTATGAACATATACGACAAACACTGTCACTTCAACCACTGTCTGCTATGAATCACTAGTCTTCTTCCAAAACAGACCCAGAGCTTTCTGGGGACAAGGGGAGAACCTCATCTGAAGTCTATGAAGTGAACCAGAGAAATGTGGAAGCAACACACTAAAAGAAAGAGAGAAATGTGACATGCAGGGCATAGGAGTTTCCAGGCCAGAAGCAGAAAAAAGAAGTAAAAAGAGAAGACTCAAAGAATACTGGATGTGAAAATTGTCTTACAGCTGAGAAGCAATGGCTGAACTGTAGAGCAAAATGCTCTATGCTCACTGCTCAGACCTCTAAATGACAGGAAACACAGAATCACAGAATTGTCACAGTTGGAAAAGACCTCTAAGTTCACCAGTTCCAACTATCAACAAAAAAACAACCAGCCAAAAAACCAACCAAACCAAAACTAAACCAAACTAAATCAAACCCAACAAAAACACACACACACAAAAACAAAAAACAAAACAAACAAAAAACAACAACAAAAAAAACCCAAAACCAAACAAACCCAAACCCAAACAACAACCAACCAAACAAAACACACTTCACAATCCCACTAGAGCACATCCTGAAGTGCCTCATCTACACATGTTTTGAATACCTCCAGGAATGGCTACTCCACCACCTCTCTGGGCAGCCCATTCCAGCACCTGACTACTTTTTCAGTACAGAAATTCTTCCTCATATCTGATCTGAACAACCCCAGGTGCAACTTCAGGCTATTTCCTCTAGTCCTGACGTTATTTACTAGAGAGAAGAGGCCAACACCAGCCTTGGTACAACCTCCTTTCAGGTAGTTGCAGAGAGCAATAAGGTCTCCCCTCAGCCTCCTCTTCTGCAAACTAAACAATCCCAGTTCCCTCGCTCTGTCCTCACAGGACTTGTTCTCCAGACCCTTCTGCAGCTTGGTCACCCTTCTCTGCACTCGCTCCAGCAACTCTTCATCTTTCTTGTGGTGAGGGGCCCACAACTGAACACAGGATTCAAGGTGAGGCCTCACCAGTGCCGAGTACAGGGGCACGATCACCTCCCTGCTCCTGCAGGTCACACCATTTCTGATCCAGGCCAGGATGCCGTTGGCCTTCTTGGCCACCTGGGCACACTGCTGGCTCATGTTCAGCCAGGTATTGACCAGCAAGCCCCAGGTCCTTTTCCCCCAGGCACCTTTCCAGCCAGTCTTCCCCAGCTCTTTAGCATTGCCTGGGGTTGTGACCGAAACGCAAGCAGGACCTGGCATTTCGGTCACAGCACATGAGCCAGCTGGGACACCCAAAGCAGCACAGCGGGGCCGTATGGGCCGATTTGCTCGGCTTCATTGCACGTAACCCTGTGTGATGTAGGTGCAGCCTGAGGTAAACAATGCCAGTCTTTTCAGTCGCTTTTTCACGAGGGCTTTTCTAGGCAGTTGAGTAGTCTTTGAACCTTCTCTAATTCTACAAAATACTTTTGTGGTACTTGGTGTGCTCATAGCCTCTCAAATCATCCGTGCTGACACCTGTCTGCTGCATGCCCCAATGTTTCCACTATCTTGGGCTTTCCTTTTGGCAGTGATCCTAGTTAACATTTTTGCAATATCAAAATGCATTGGAACTGTTATGAAATATTTGTTGTCTTTAAACTCTGGGTTAACTTGATTTTATTAATGTCAGTCCATGAACTTTAGTTGAATGCTTAATGTGGGCTGATATCCTCAGTTTATTCCTCTGCTTTCTCACCCTTCCTTAAGGCTAAATGTGCTTTCTTCCCTTTTCTGCTGCGTCCAAAGAGTTGTTTAGAAAAGCTGATACTCCCCTATGCTCTGAGGTCAATGTGCACTCGCACATGCACAAAAATCTGTAGAGTAGGACCAGAAAACAAAGGGAAGATTTTTATCAAGTTAGGGTTTTGTAAGATTTTAATGAATTTGAAATAAAGAGGAAGCCTTTATGGCAATTTGCTGTATTTCAAGCATGGGAGTTTCCCTATCAGCAAAATAGGCAAAAATTATTTGAGGATAGAGTTGCCAAAGCAAAACTCTTTCAGAAACACCCTCTCTCTTGTTTTGTACAGTGGTAGCAGATGTCATTGAGCTCCCTTGCCTTTTAAAAATCATAGCACACATTCATTTTCCGTTTAGACATAATTGTAAAGGTACATGTTTTGTACTGGGGGAGTTATGTTTTGTACTGGGGGAGAAAAGGTACAACAAGAGTAAGCCAAATAGGTGGTTCACCACCTTCCTTCTTTTGCATGTAGACATTACAATTTATTGACTGTAACTCAGAAAATACCATGTTATTTTAGTTGTGATACTACAGTTAAATTATCAGAGAGCATTTTGGATAGAGAGGTGGAAAACATTCGCCTCAGAGTTGCTTCAGATTTCTAACTACTTTGGAAGCGAGGAAAATGAGGTTATTTAAAAGGCTTTAAGGCATATCCCATGACCAAACATATTTTATGGATTTTTCTATTCAGAAGCTGTCAGAAATAGAAAAGAACAATGCGGGATGTTAACACGTAGTTTTGAAGGATTGTTTGCTTGAAGTTGCAGAATGTTCTGTACGAACAGATAGTGTGGAAGAATTACACTTTTAATTATGATTTGTGGCCACTTAACAATATGAGAAACATAAGAGTTACATCGGCATGATGTTATTGATGATCCACGTTAGAAGGAATAGATCATTCCCTTCATTAGTTACACCAACATTGCACAGCTTGAGATGACAGAGTAGGACAGAATGACTGGTTGCTGTAACATGGGAGGACTTCTGAAGAAGCTGGGCTAATTCATAGGAATTGTAGAGGTGATTTTTTTCTGGGAGTAAGCCAAACCACAATAGTTTCCATATGTATTACATCTTTTCTCCTTTCTTTCTCCAACCTTTTTTTAGACCTGTTTCAGTTTCTTTTGTCTTCTCTAAGCAGCTGGTGACTACTGTTAGATTTACTACGTGGACTAGCTATCCTGAAGCTGGGAGCCAGGAAGAAAACTTTTGTTATCTCCTGGTTTCTTTTTGGATTTTCACACAGGCCAATATCCTAGACAATCTGCGGGAAGAAAACCAATGAGAGCTGAAAAATGCCTTCTTTATAAGTATTGCATGATTTAGGTCATATTTTCTTTTCTGATGTCAAACATAAACGGGGCAAGAATAGCAAGAACCTGAGGCTGAGGTACTTGGATATCTCCTTGTCACTCTCCAAACTCTTGCTCGTAGTTTTGCTTGTACCAAATTAAGTTCTTGTAGGGTTGCAGTGACTTTGGGAAGTGAACAAGGGTTTAGACCCTTGGGGAAGCTCCCTCTGACAGTTTGTATTAATTCATTCATAAATAAATTGTTAAATTCATAGTGGTTTTCTGTTGGCATAACTGGTAGATGTTCTTCACGGTGACACGTTTGAACATGAACAGAGTCAGGTCACTGTTGTGTGTCTGCTTTTCATCACAGTTGATGCAACTGGACATACAATGGATAAATTCTTACTAGGCAGGTATGCTTATTTCTCCTCCATCTTTTAGAGGGTCTGAAGAGGAAAGGAGGAAGCTCCTTTCTATGTAATGCTTATAATAAAGTGGTTAGAGACTGAAATTACACATTATTCATTGCGAAGAAAATACTAATGTCTGCACTATGGAAGTTCCTCCTCTTGAAGGGTTCAAACAAACCGGCAGAATACCGACAGAAAACCTCGCCTCAAGCTCAGATTTCTGAACTCACTGGGAAACTATTAAAAAGTATGGGTGGGATCAAGGTAAAATGCAGATTATTTTTTTTCTCTGTGTTTCCAGTGACATTTTTTTGCTGTGTTAAGTTGGGCGTTGCATGTTTTCCAGTCAGTGACATCTTGTCCACGTATAAGGAGTGGAGAAAATGAGGCTGGAGGTAGAGGTTATCATATCATGCTTACCTGTGCAGTATAGCACTCTTTCCTTGAGAAAAATCATTGATATAATTTGTTACTCTTCTTAAGAGTTTTGTACATGTTCAATGAATAAATGAATAGTTTCAAAACGCTTACTGAAATCACAGTGCTCTTCACTGGAAAACTTAATTATCGCTGAAGGATGATTTCCAGAAAAATGTATGGGTTTGTTGTTTTTTGGTTTTTGTTTTTTGTTTTTTTCCAACTCCCAGCTGTTTTGGTACTGAATAAGTTGAATAA
The DNA here is from genome assembly GCA_024611175.1 of Megaceryle torquata. NCBI lineage: Eukaryota > Metazoa > Chordata > Aves > Coraciiformes > Cerylidae > Megaceryle > Megaceryle torquata. Next base: position 253,776 of record JANIJG010012476.1, read on the forward strand.
AAGGATTTTTTAAATTATGTTTTTATGAAAAATGTTTTGACTCTTCATGCAAAAATGGTTGAATCAATTTCTTCAGAGTACCTAGAAAAATTCAGCTTAGGACACAGCCTGATAGGTGGAAATTTCAGACCATATTGAAACTGAAATAGTCTTTAATAGAAATGCTGGTTTTTAGACACCCTTAAAGCTACTGCTCTGCATGCTCCTCCATCTATTATGAAAAGCCTGAGAGAATTTGGTGTAATATTAATCTGTAAAGATCCATTTAGCGAGAGCGTAGGGCTGTGAAGGGATTGTATTAAGCTAAATAACTTGCTGAATCGGGGACTCAGACATTAAGTAAAACTAACTCTTTTAACTTAATGTGTAAAAATTATGTAGGGTAAACTTTTAAACTCACATTTTTAATGCTTTTTGCCCTCTTCCCTTTCTGCCAGTTGCAGCCTGCTATGAAACTGCCAGTATCTCTTCGATACGGTAGTTGTGGGCTGTTCAAATTCTACTGGTTCAAATTGTCTAAATTTTTGCAGCCATTTTTGTAGCCGATAGTTGCCTGCTGTCACTAATACAATCTCTCTATGCTGTAATAAGTGAGTTTGACAGTATAAAGGGATCTTTCATCTCAAAAACTGAAACTTCATTGATGCTCATAGATTTTACACTCTATATCTTTAATCACTAGAAGATCCAAATGCTCCCTTTTTTGTCCCAATCTGCAAGAGAGGTTCCCGCCCCTGAGATGTTTCTGTTTAGCAACAGGAGCCTACACCTCTTCTCCTCACCTTTAGAGAGATACCCACCTCAGTGGGTGATTCAGCCCAAATATACCTTGCTGCTGTGCAACACATGATTAGAAAATGACCTTCTGAGCAGCAGGTTGTGGTGTTAACATCCTATTGACATACACGAAGTAGGTTGAATGTCAGAAATATTTTCCTGGGCAATCTGTGGTCACAGACAGGGAATTGCTTTGCCAGTTGGACTTTTTCTCCGCACAACTTCCTTTTCTTTAAAGAAAAATTAAAAAAAAAAAAAAGTGAGGCTGACACTCTGGTGTAGACACGTGCTTCTAGGAGGAACAGCTGCAGGCTTCAGCTCTGCTACCCAGTGGATTATGATACTGGTACGTTTATGGAATGCATCACACTATTCTATCCGTGTGGTTTCAATGCCAAGTGATTACCTCGCTGTAGATGTTATGGTAAAATCTATTTGAAATGAATGACAGCTTCTTTAGTCAACCTGCACATTGTTGGTATTTGTAGACATATCCTCACAAAGGCACATTTCCAGAGCCTCAACAGTGGATACCAATTTTACGGACTGCCAGTATCAAAAATACACTGCAGCTCTTCAGAACAGCATTACCTTGCCAAAACTTCCCTAAACCCCTCTCGGCATAACTGGAATGAAACAAAATTCTTTTTATGACCACACAAACCTTTTCCTCACAAACAAAGCAAGCTGTAGCATCCCTGCTTTCTCATAGATCGTGTCATCTCCTGAGCTGTGAAAAATGTACGCTTCCCTGGCACTACAGCTTTTCTCTGAACCTCAGATGGTTTTGTCAGCCTCTTCCTCAGCTTCTCCTGATGTCCCTGTTTTACTTATTACAGATAATTAAATATTCATTTGGATGAATATTTGATATGCATATGGAGAGAGAGACTGATGCTAAAGATTAGGGATGACTCCATCACGTGGGGCACCCAGGTTCCTTGTAGCAGACTGTCCAGTCCTCTCTGAAGAAACAAATGGTGAGTGGTTTATGCAAACTGGAGCAGCTTCAGTGGGACAGACTGAGTGAGAAAGCCCAACTCCTCAATCTGCTTTATAGGGAAGTGTTCTTGAAATATGTGGAAAAGGGAGTTTAATTTAACTGCTTTCATTGCCTTGTACCATATGTGCTCTTCTATCATACTGAAAGAACATTTTCAAAGGGAATATACAAGAAATAGCTCTTGTTTCTCACCAGATTTTAGAAGACCCTTCCTGCACATTATTTGATTTCTGTATCTAAAACTTCTAGTCAATCACAGGAGAAAGCTTTATCCTCTGAGAGACAGAAGAGGAAGAAACACAATTGAGTTGGAAAGAGATGTCAAATAGGCCACCTCTGAAATGAGTCTGCTTCAATAAACCACCTTATTGATCTGCTGTATGCTGTCATTACAGCTACATCTGTGGCCAGAAAAAAATAGTCTATTTTTTGGTAAAGTTGGATATATGATTGCTTGCTCCATGACAGCTTCTCTTTCTGTAGCCTTCCGAGTTCAATGCAGTGTCAATCAAGCATGCATAATACTTTTTGTTAGATGTTGAGTTGCTTCTTAATCTGGGCTTAATTGAAAATGTGCATATAAATGGCACCGTTTTACTCTCTCACTGGAAGTTTTAAAATGCGAAAATGGAGTATTCACTATCTGGTACTATTTTAGTGTTCTCCTTTGGGGTGAAAAAACAAGCTTTGTAAGAAATAAGTTGTTTCATATAGTAAATCAAATCAGTCTCTAAGGAATGTTAATGAGTATAATTACTAAAAATTATGTGATGCTTGATTGTTTTAATAATTTGGGAGGAGCTGGTGTTTCTTCTTGCCTGTAGTAAGGAGTTTTGATGATATTTGAGGAAAAAAAAAAAACATTTCTTCAGGGAAAGAATTAATCCAATTTTCGCTTATTCTTTCATTTGCTTCTTGGTTCTGGGCAAATATTTTCAGATTATTGTCAAATAATTAAGGTAGGATTCTGTTGTGGTTATCGCAGAATATTAATTCCCTAAGATATTATTGTACATAAGTGAAGATTAGATGGGTTTGGGTAAAGGGCAGATGTCTTAGTGGTGTCTGGCATTTTTTAATGACATACCCTAGAACCTTTGTTCTGATCTTTTCAAATCGCGTGGAGAAAATATTGAATCTAGGTTAGAAATGGGCAAATAGTTATGACCTTCATTTGAGGCATTAAACCTTTGTTTTGGAACAAAGATTTTGTTAGTCTGAGGTGCTCTAGTTCAAATTTGGAATGACAGTAGCACTGAAGTTGAGAATAAGCTACAGCAAGTACATTAATTCCCTCTGCTTTCGACTGAAATCACGTAACAGACACCTGAGATGGTGATTCACAAACTTTTTGGAGGAAATGGCTACTTTCAGGGTCTCGGCGTTTGAGAGAAAACGTCACCATTCTTCATTGCAGAATGTTTTAGAGCCAAGATGTGGCAGCTCTACCAGTGAGTGTGATTTGCTGGAGCAGCTGCAAGCTACTGGCTGCGCCTTGCCAACCGTCGCCTGGGAACCGCTGACCCAGCTCCTGAGCAGCTTTGGGGACAGAGGGAGGTCTTGCCTGGTGTCTTTTAAAAATGAAGATATAGCTGATAGAGTGTATATTCAAGTGCTTCTCTGCCAGTGTCTTTGTCTCTTCATATCCTCAATTTTACTGGGCTTCTGTGATCCACTTTTTTATTCCTGAAATTACTTACCATAGCTCAGAGATGGAATCAGTGACTGTACATTTTTTTTTTCATTCTTTTTATGTTTTATGCCTGAAGAAATAACAATTCCAGTAACTAAGAAATGCTTAACAATCACATGTCTGCAGTTAGCCTTTGGCAAATGATATGTAACTTTATTTTTTCCTCTTACTTGATTATGCTTGGGCTGGCTGTTTCATTTGCTGTTATTCTTCTTGCAGAGGCAACTTTGCTGATGCTGCTACACCGATTTCTAAGGCCAAGCATCTTTTTCTTTGTCTTCTCTTACTGTATATCTTAGATCCGACCTTAACACCATGAATCAGATGCATAATTGTATCTCATTACTTAAATCACCAACTGTTAACTACAAAGGCTTTTTCTAACATGACAAGACCTTTTATTATTAGCCATTATCTAATAAGACAAATCTTGACCGAATAACCTGAAGAAGAGGTAAGCTAAAATTTGCGTAAGGAGTGCCCATAAATTTAGCTGTGTTAATACTGCAGGTGAACACGAATGCTATTTTAAGCAGAACTTTGCAGAAGTAAAATTGGTTCCAAATCTTCCTCATCTGTTTTGAGAATTTCTCTGCCAAGGTTGCTGTAACTCTTCTTCTGTTCTTTTCACTTACGAACCTCGGTGTGAACCGAAAATTAGCAGAGGCTACATTTTCTCTCTTCCTTTAGTTTTCTCCAGCTGAAAGGATGTCTATCTATCTGTACATCACTATATTTGATCTATGAATATGTTATATACGACATGAAAGAGTTTGTGCCTGACAGACTGATTTATTTTGTTTTTTAAACCAGTGTTTTACTAATGCACCATTCTGACAAATGAAAGATACCTACTAAAGTATTTAAATGCTAAAACATAACAAAGAATACCCTAGTCTTGTGGCACAATGCCTCAGAAGGTAAGGTTTCAAAATGTTTTGGTACCTACTTGGAGCAAGTTTCTTACCTCTTCCAGGGGTTTTGTGTTTACCTCCCTCTCCCTGTTTCGTACAAAGGGTGTGTGTTGGCATCATTCAGAAGCAAACCAAAGCAATGAAACATTTGGAAGAAGCTTGGGAAGTTTGGTCGACTTGGGTTGCTTTTCATGAAGCATTCAGGATGGGAAATATTTTCTGGCTTTGTATGTTTTATCATTTAGCTACATAACATGAGCAGATTCATTCTATGTGGCCAAAATAGACGGGTGGTTGCAATATTACTTATGTAGAGATAAAGCTTGGCACTGATGAGTCTAAAAGGAATATTTATAATCAAGTTAGCTGAATTAGGATTTTATATTTCCTCCATATGGATTTTAAACTATCTCCTCACTACATACAATAGGATAGACTGGCTTGAAAAAAGAAGTATCTTTGTTTTTCAAAACTTTCTTGGCAATGACTGGTGGAGAGACACACATGCTGTTCCTGCTCAGTCGTGCCAGTTCCAGCCACAGCCTCTTCTCCGATTTTGGAGGTAGATTTTAGTAAAGACTTTGCTTCAGACTTTCAAAAATGTCAAACTCCCATAAAGTAATATCTAAGCAATGTCTAAACATGCTTGTAGACACGAAACACATCTGTCCTGGTTTGAGCGAGAACACAACTAATTCTGTTCAGAGGTTTTACTTTTCAGCTCCGTTCCTCTAACTGCACTGCCTGAAGTCAGCAGCCTGTTTTCCCAGGCAGTGTCTGCTGCCAGCAGTGAGAACACCCCATGGTCACAGTTCCTACCAAGGGTTGGGGTGCAGACCAAGGCCACTGCTGGATCTTGTGCACCAGCCACATTGAGGGGTGCAGGAAAGTGAAAGGCTGAAACTGCAGGGAGGAGCAGACAGGGCAGGTGACCCCACACTGACCAGAGAAGGTTTCCATCCCCTATACAGTATATTCATTATAAAGCTGAGGGATCAGGTGGGTCAAGCCCCTGCTTGTCTCAGTTCAGGTCCTCTTCTGGTTTCTTCCTTGCTGCTGCAGTGGCTGGCATCTGAGGAGGACTCTGTCCATTCTGCCTTCCATCCTGATCTGTGTTCCTGAACCCAGTACCAGAATCCACCTCCTGAACACAGCTCCCGTCCGCTGCAGGGCGCAGGCTGGGACTCCCCCGATGCCTGCTCCACAGCATCAGTGGTGACAGTGATGGAATTACCATCAGGGGGGTTGGGTTCAATACTGGTTTTCTATATATTTGTATATATAGCATTTTAATATTATTATTATTTTCATTTAAGCTGTTCTAGTTTCCTTTTCTAATGTCTGAGTCTCTCTCCCTTATTCCCTTTCCCTTCCTCCTTGGGGAGGGAGGGGGGTTAACAGAAAGCCTCTGTTACAGGTCTGAGGGGCTGCCCTGACCCTAAACTGTGACAACATCCCTTGGAGCTTTGCATGTGCTGTGCTTCTTGTAGCCCAGCACTATTCATTTGACTGTTTGTGGTGGTGGTCTTGAAAGTAAAAATACCAGTATATTTACAAATAATGTCCTTTTCTTTGAAATAAGGTTGGTAGGATGTATACTCTGCGTGTGAGTCAAGTGTTTACTGCAAAAGGGCAAAAAATGGTTCTGGTGAAATTCTACCTTGCAGATGTCATAGCACCGTTAGGTTTAGCTGTTACTGTAATGTGACAGTAAGTGGCATTTACACGTCTTGCTTGGCCCATACCCATCCTCAAATACTTCAGCCATGTTTGATGCGAGCACAGTTGGTTAACTTCTATATAACTGTTTGGGTCAAACTGTTGTAGACACTACAGATTTAGAGAAAGCAGCTTAGAAATACAAAATAATGTACCTGCAATGGGGGAAGAACATGTACAAGCATTATTATATGTTGCATGTAGTAATCTTTTGTTAGTGGATGTTAATTTACCTTAGAAAATAATTTTAGTCAAGAGTCTGGTTGAAGGATTTCAAATCTATTAAATTTACTTAAGTTTGTTGCAGTTCTACCCTGAGTCCATAAAAAAATGGGTAAAGTTGTACTCTGAAGTTACTGAAAACACTTCTCTTAATGTTTTTATGGTCAGTGAAGAATATGGTGTTTCTCAGAAGTTCCTTATGACTGTGAAAGTCATGCTCTCTTAGGTGCTGCAGCTTGATGTCCAGTTCTGCAGTGTTTCGTGCAGGGCTGGACTCCTCTACATGCTCCGTTGTATACTCTGTGGAGATGGAAAGATGTCTGCCCTTTCCTCATCCTAAACTTAGGCCATGGAGTAGGTAATCTAGGAATACAACAGGGTACATCTTGGAGATAAATGGATTTGGTGAAATCTCAAAATGGATTTCAGCAAATCTTGAGTTCTCATCTGTTGGAGCATGGGAAGGAAATCTGTACTTCAGTTTTGGCTTGGTTGGTGGTTTGAGCTTTTTATTATCTAAGTGGGTACCAGTTGCTTCCATTCCCATTATCAGGCTTACCTATATGTACACAGTAAAGCTGCAGTAGGTGAAGTGCCCCACAGATTCCCATGATGAATGGGCATGCATAGCACCTTATCTCAGCGCTAAATATGCGGGTGGTGTCTTAATAATTTATTTATTTCCGTGCTACATGAGCTCGAAGATCACAAGCCTGATTTCTGGATAAACTACCTCAAATACTTGTGCAGAATTGGTGGATTTCTGCCTTCATTAGATTTTTATGCTGTGAGCCATTACACAAGTGGAATTATTTTTCCACTTTACAACAAATTTTCTACAGGTTGTTATTGAGGTCAATGACTTGAAAGTTTGGAAAAGTATCTGCAGAGCTATTTGAACTATCTGTCTCTCTAAGAGAAAAAAACCAGTTATTTTAAAGATATTTATGTAACTGTAACTAATGAAAAAAGAGGTTCTAAAAGGGACTTCAGTGACCAAACTCAAAGTTAAGAAGAAGAATATGTTGTTGAGACAGACAAAGAAATAAGCCATAAGTAAAAAGACTTGCATTCCCCTTGTTCCCCTCTACATTTTAACTGTAAGATTCATGGTATCATCTGGAAGTGGTTCTGGCACTTCTACTCAACTGATAAATATACTACTGTCTGACTGTGCACTCGGACATGTCCAAGAGTTGAGTGAGTATTCAGAATAAAGTTGCTTTTCTCTGCAAGGCAGTAGAAAATAGAGGCAGTTTTTCATATTAACACCTTTTTATGCTCCCCTGATAATAATATGGGGGTTGGAGATTATATAAAAGGCCGATTCCTTAGTGCTGTCTTGCCTGTCCCTGTCTTTTCTAAAATAAAATTATTTGAGCTTTTTTTTTTTTTTTTCAAGTGGTGAAAAAGTCAGCTCAGGAGAGCATAGCAGAATGATGCTGACCTAGCATGGTAGTGTGGTTCATTAACAGAGGCTCAAAGTACTCTCATTTTGATATCAGTTCTCAGTAATATATTGGAATCTATAAAAGCAGATAGGATTTATTATTTAATAATATGACCTTATCCTTTCCAGTGGCATATGAAAGATGTTTGACGAAGCTTTGTTCAGTGTTGGCTTTTTTTCGACATGCATACAAAGCAAACGAGTTTTAACTGCATGGTGTAGCTTCTTGACATGAAGAATTGTTTTTGTGGTCTTTCTGTGACCATGGGGTTTTTCCTTATGAAATCTGTCTACATTTTGAATTATAGTTAGTTATTAATGAACCACATGCAGACTAAAATTAATGCAGTCTTTTGCAGACTACAGTGCAGTGCTGTCCTGCTCTACAGCTCATGTATATTTTTCACATAATCAGAATAGCTGAGGTTGGACAGGGCCTCTGGAGATCTTTCAGTCCAACCTCCCTACTTGAAGTCTAGCAACCTGGAGCAGGTTGCACAGGACCTTTTCCACTTGGGGTTTCAATATCTTAGAACACAAAGACCCCACAACTCTGCTGGACAACCTGTTCTTGTGTTTGACCATGCTCAAAGTGAGTGTTGTTCTAGGAGGAAGCCAGTGGATTTTTATGCAGTTGGCATTTTTTTTTTGATTCGTGTTAATTTAGGGTGGGAAGACAGTGCAGACTTTGTAACTATATATGACAAAAAACCCCTATATGGGGTTTATAAATAACTCTTCAGAGCTGTGTAACATCTCCACTGTGGTCATTTACTCCAAGCTACCTCCAGATGAAATCTATGAAAAGCCTAGTATCGATTTAGGTGGATGCTTGGGTGAGATCAGAAGTCTAGAGCCTGTGGACATGACTGAGTCGCTGCAGTCTTTTGAGGGTGTGAATTGGGATACCTACTGCAGCAAGGTGTCATTTAATTTAGATCTCTCTTTTTTTTTTTTTTTTTTTTTTTTTTTGTTGGTTGGCTGGAGTTTCTTTGCTTGGTTTTGTTTTGTTTTTTGTCATGGAACAAGTTAACTGATTTATGGTGCAAGGCTTATGAGAACTGCAGACATTTCTGTTTATTAGAATGAATCCTTGAGGTCACTCTCAGCATATCAAAGCAAAGATCTTAATTAGGATAAATTCCAGGTCTTAGAGAAATTGATTGTGATAGCTTAGGAAATTGGAAAAGATCTGAAGAGTGTGCTGTTCTTAGCATTGTCAGTACTGAAATTTTTGATTGAATTACAAGAAAAGTTTTAATGGCTTTCTTGTGGGTAAGAGAGACAATTTTGTTATGTGTTGGTTAAAGAGTTAGTTACATTACTTTCTTTCTTTCTTTATTATGGCTTAATCTGTTGAAGCCAGACAGAGAAGCACACATTATTAAAATAACTCCTGCATTCCTCATTTGCATCAATCCAAAGCTCTGCAGCTAGTGTGGAGCTATAAATGCACACATGCATGGAATTTTATGTATAGATTTATAGTAGATATAGGTAGAAGCACATTTAATGTTGAGTTACAGTGAGACTTGTGCAATATACAGATGTAACCTCATTCGGGTTTCGGCTCTACATGAAAAATTATTGTGTATAATGAGTTTGTTGGTTTGTTTAGCCTAATTTTGATTCTCAGAGAGGAGGAGAGAGGGGATCAGGCTCCCCGAATGCTATGCGGCACTGCCAGGTTTTCCAGAAACTTTAGGTTAGTTGTTAGTCTTTTGCTACAATAAACTAAATCTTCTTTTGATCAGGAGAGGAAATTAATTCCATGATGTCAGCCTGAGTCCACTCTGGCATTTGTCGACACTGCAGAACCACCACCTAGTTTGACACTTCGCTTGCCTGACTTGAGAGCAATTTAGAACTGAAATAACAGGTGTACTTTGGATCAAGATTTATATGTACAAGCAAGGCTCTACAAAGAGTTTGCCCATAGCTGCTGGTGCTCTCCCTTGGGCTGTGTAGGAATTGCCCTTACTGATCAGAGCAAGAGTCCATCTAACTCAAAGTTTTCTGTCTGACAGCTGCTTCAGAAGAGCAAGATAAAAAATAAAACCCATGGCACACAGTTAAGAGATATCCTGCCCATTACCTGCTGTTAATCCCTTGTCAGCAGAGGCTAGTGTCAACTTTTATGAAAGAAGACATTGCATCTCTTTTGGAATGCTTACAATGCCAGATACTTCACATTCAGATTTATTATTTTGTATTTTTGTGTACTGTTTATCTGTTATTTTCAATTTCATTCTCTTACAGTTAGTTCCATAGTTAATTCTGGGTCGCATAAAACCCAGCCAAACAAGCACCGCTTCCTTTCACATTTTCAGCTAGTTTTCAAAATTTCATTCACTGATCTCTGAAAGGGACTAGAAATTCCTAGCACCTATTTCTTATATAATTGATTCTTCTATCCTCCTGCAGTTTGCATGTTTCCATCTTTATGCCTCCTGTACTATTGCAGTTACTGTCAGTTAATTAAAATGAACCATTCTGCCTATTCCCTGCATCATAGTTTTGGGTGTGTGCTGGTTTTGAGGTGCAAAACATATAAACAGGCATGGGATGATGGTACTGCCTGTGCATTTTCTAGTTACAGAACAGACGTGTGCCCAGTGTGTGGCTTTCTCTTTTAAATGGTGTCTTTCTCATTGATAGTGCATCACCAATGATTACGATTAGCAAGAGAAAATAAAGTTGAGGAGTGTAGAGTGTTTCTTGCTGCTGTTATGAAAAAACAGTCAGTCAGTTGCCGTAATTATTTTACACCATAAAGCTTGTCTTGCTTGCCTGTTATTTTCTTATAGCTCAGTTTGATTTACAGTACATACTGAGCCCTGTTGGAATGCTGCTATACATTAGTATGAACATAAATCTTTCTTTTTTTTCTTTTTGAACTACACATTCCCACTTACCCCAACTTGCCACTATTAAATTCTGCAATATCCTTTGCATGTATTTTCCAAGAGTCAAGGCCGTGGTGGCCAGCTATGTTTTGTTTTCATTAAAGGCATTAAAAAGAATAAAAAAGAGTCTGTTCTTGAGCTCTGGTGTCCTGAGTGTATCTCGGCACCAGGCTTCCCTGGGTCTTTCTCCTTCTCTATAGCAAATGGAGGGGAAATGACAGTATACTGAACAGCTTGATGAAGTTTTGTTTGGTGGTTGTTTTTAACAACTGTTTGTCCTGCCTATGCTGCATCTGAGTGACTGTGAAGCAGAGGTAACTTGGAAAACTCGAAAGCTTTAAAAATAGCTGGAGAGGAAGAGTCACTTGTATCTGGAGCAGAAGAGGAGGACGGACTTAACAGACATGTTTCCAGCTTCCTAATCAACACTATCAGCATGCTGCTGTTAAGTCAGCTTGGTTCTTTATTATTTATGGTTTACAAGTTATTTCAAAAGACCTTCATAATAATAGTCCCATTTAATTTCTGCCTTTTCTATAACCACTTTTCCTCTACCACTTAATTTTCAGATCCAGCGTTTCAATTGCATGGCACACCAAGATCTGCTGTTAGTTGCTGTTTTATGGTGGAACACATTTATGCTCAGTAGCAAAAGTACATTATGTGTAGATCTTAGGTGATGTATTTTGTCTCACACATTGGTTTTGAATATGTTGTTTTTAAGAATGAAAGGAGAGCGAGCGAGCCGAATGCAGCATTAGGAGGATGTAGCAGCTTGGCCAACTCTATCACCGACTTTACTAAGTGACAGAGGCAACACCGAGGCAATCAGTGCAACTGTTTGCTGTGCCTGCCAAGTACCTACGAGTTATATTATGTGCCAAAAATACTTTCCACGGCTTGCCATGTATTTACTGCAATGACTTGAGTCAAATGTAGGTGCTAGAGGAAAATATCAAGAAGTAAACCAGCTTGGTAGTTCAACATGAAGCTGCTGCTTAGAAAGGGATCAAATAATATTGATGAAGCCTCTGTTTATGGTGGGTTTGAACCTTTAAAAGTATTAAACAGGAAATTCATGGTTTTCTCTCTTGACCCTCTTCTGTTTCAGCCCGAACTCCAGGCTCTTCTTGTGCTGATCATTTGGTCTCTTGTTTGCACTTCCTTATCATTTTAAAGATCTTTTTTCCTTTCTTATATTACTTTCCCTGTACTCCTTACAACTGATTCTGTTTGGCTAGAATAATATTTAAAATGCCCTTATCCAGTCCTGATGATGTCTTTCCTAATGAAAATGGCTGAGTAGATTTTGGGGTTTTATTCTTGAGCACCTTCCCCAGAAATTTATTACAGCCTAGGTTTATTTTTGGCTGTAGTACAGAAGCAGCTTTTTTGGGTGTTTTATGATCTCCCTCACCTTTCTGGTTATGACAGTCCCATTTCCTTCTCCTACTTGCCCTTTGAAAAGAGGGGCTGTTACTTTCTCCAGTATTACTGCCTCAGCAATTTCTGGTAGGTTGGCTTGTTTTCTTCTGCCATGCCAGTGCTAGCCAGGAAATCAAAGTGTTTTCCCTTTTGCTAGTGACCATCCTTCTACTTCGTAACACTTGGCGGGCAGAAACTCATTTGAAACATGACTATTCCTGCACCTGTAAACTTCCTTCCCCCAGCTCTCTGCCAGAGGGGCCCAACCTGACATCTGCGTAGGGATGCTCTTCTTCACGCTCTTGGTACCAGCAGTCCCCAGCCTAACTGTGGCAGCTCATGGAGTGTCTGTGCCCAGGCTCTGGAGAGCCAGGCAACATGTGCAGAGTGGTGGGCACTCCAGGCTCTGCCTGTTCATCTTCAGTAAGAGGAGCTTTGACAGCTCCTGTGGGATCTGAGGTTTCCCCACCTGTCCCTGCTCCTAGACATCTTTGTTGCCATCCAGGATTTGTGAGTGAGGACAAAATGAAGTTGATTTGACTACAGTAAAAATTAAATACTAGGAGATGGGAAATAAAGTTGCAAGAAGATGTTTTGTGACAGGCTGTTGCTGTCAGCTCGATAACTGGCAAGTCCCTTCCAGGCTCTCAAGGGTGTCCTGCAGCTTTGCTGGCTGTGCCTGCATCCTGGTACCTCCCCCACTACCAAGCCCTGGGCTGGAGGGCTCGCACTCACATCGCTTGCGAAGGACCCCCAGCTGTCATCTAATAAAACACCAGCTCTGAGCAGATCCAGGCAAAGCAGAAAATATAATTTAAGAAGCAAAAGTTATGCAAATAGCTGATTACTGTCACGCCCTTGGCACTGCAGTTAAATGTGACAGCTGGGGGAAAGTATGGGGCTGGGAGAAGGGATTTTGACCTGCGTAACATTACCTTTGTGCTGATCATTTGTTTCATGGGACACCGTCGGAGAGCAGACAAGAAACAAGTTGGTTTCTTGTCCAACGAGAAATCAGGAGTGCTGGGAGAGCTCAGTAAACTGGAAAATTAAAACCAAACTCGTTTGTGTTTTGTGTATGATCTGCTGTGTGTGAAGGAAATGGAAAGGACAGTACAAGTGAAGTAAAAAACAAAGCAATGTCTCTTCCAGTTCTTGAAGTCTGGGAGATTTTGCTTTTGGTGCTTGTGGGATTCACTTCTCTGCTTGTATTCCATTAGAATGCTATTTTTATTTGCATTAATCTTGACCACTGACAACTTGCTCTTTCACTTATTGTTTACATTTGCAGGATTTCATAAAACTGAAAAAATACTGATTAAGTTTTGTGCCTACACATCATAGTCACATCCACGTCATGATGTCGCTGCATCGTAACAGGATTGGTTTTACTGCATTCCCAAGCATCTGCAGTGTGCATGTGATATGATAGCGACGTGTTTGATTGAAACCAACCATACTGCACTTTATAAATACACCTAGGGATTTACGAAAGAAAATTACATTTGAATGTATTGATTCATCGTCATGCGATACAGAACCTATTTAGGTCTGAGCTTATTGTTTATCACAGAAATATACAGGTAGTGTGTAAGATAGAAGCACTGCAAATTCAGTATAAACACAGCTAAGGCCTTGTCAAAACTACCAAAGGAAAAAAAATGACATAATCATAGAATGGTTTAAGTTGAGAGAGACCTTAAAAATCGTCTAGTTCCATCCCTTCTGCCATGGGCAGGGACACCTCCCACTAAACCAGGTTGTGCAAAGCCCAGTCCAACCTGACCTTTAACACTTCCAGCGGTGGGGCATTCACAGCTTCACTGGATAGCCTGTTCCAGTGTCTCACCACCTTTATAGTGAAGAATTTCTTCCTAATTTCTCATCTAAATCTGTCCACTTCCAGTTTGAAGCCATTGTCCTTGTCCTATCACCAAGCCCTTGTAAACAACCCCTCCCCAGCTTTCTTGTAGGATCCCTTCAGATACTGGAAGGCTGCAATAAGGTCTTCCCAGAGCCTTCTCTTCTCCAGGCTGAACAACCCCTGCTTTCTCAGCCTGTCCTTGTAGGAGAGGATCAAAATGAATATTTGGAACTTTAAAAGTTCAGCCCACAAAATAACAGCTGCAAAGTTTTTATCTTTAATATCTCCAGTTGCGGTGCAGTGCAAATGAAATCTTTGAGCAAGGAAACAATTTCAATTAACTGTGCTCAGTGTTCTGCAAGGAGTAACTGATTTGAACAAAATACCTGAAAATTACTAATAATCTCATTAGGATCTCACATCAGGAAAAGAAATACTGCTGCTGCGGTGGAAAGGCAGTGATAAAGGCAAGATAAGTTACCACGGAAATACTCTCCAGTGGGGCTTGGGATCCCTTCCCCTGCTGAGCTGTGGGCGAGAGAAGCGTGTTAGCAGCCAGTTCTTCCATCTGTACTACAGCAGGCTGGCGGCCAGGGGTAGAGCTTGATCAACAGCCTCAAGGGGATATGGCTTCCCAGCCAATGAGTAATCTGTTTGGCTGGTTTCTGTTTCGAAGATTGATTTTTTTTTATTTTTTTTTAAATTATTATTTATTTTTTATTGTTAAACTTGAAATTGCCAAAGTAGCAGCCCACCTGCCAGCAGTCCATCCCTTGCCAAATAATTTGTGCTGGCATCCAAATTATCTGGAAAGTCCAATTCAAAAAACAGAGCTGCAGGCAGTAGGAGAGGAGCATTGAAGACATTTTGAAACTGTTTCACTGACAGGAAAAGATTTTTTTTTTATTATTATTTTTTTTCCCTCAGAGGAATACAATTCTGTGTGATTCCTGCCTCCTAGAAATGCGTAGTAGTTTCTTGCAGAGTATGGCCTGCAGCAGGGGTGCAAAGCAGTGATTTAAGCAATCTGAGCTGAAGGAGGCCTCAATGGAAGTCTTCCAAGGGAAAAAAAACTCTGTGTAGTTGCAAGCACACAAAGAGTGGGTTGGATGGTTAGGTAGGCAGTCCTCCATCCTCTGGAGTCTGTCTGTCCCCCAGCCGTATGGGCAGCAGGTTTCCACAGCGTGCCAAGCTTGAGTTTACTGAGATCATGCTGCTCAGAGCTGTATATTAATTAATGAGAAAGCAGATTGAATTCTCGTTGAAATGAGCATTTTTGCCAGACAGATGAGCTAGGAAAGGGGGGTAATCAGAATGTGGACTTAGAGAGTTAAGTAAGAATCCATGTGAAAGGTGGCAGCCATAGCATCGTCCAGCCAGCACCTGCCACAGAGGCCAGATTCTTCTGAGAACCAGGAGATCCCAGGAGGCGAAGGACCAGAAAACTCTCGCTTCAGAGGTGAAGGGAATTTAGTCCTGTGTTATCTTTACATGTCAGGGATTTTGCTCTGGGGGTGCCACAAGTCCAAAGTGTTTTCTAGAGGATGTGTCTTCTACTGACTGCATTTCAATCATCTACTGTTCCTGTTTACTTTGGACAGAGCCAAAGGCCGCCTACAGATTGCAAGACCTCATCTTTGGTAGATGAAGTTTTTGAAATAAGGTTCACGCTGCAGCAAACGTCTTTTGGCACGTGAACAGAGCTTTGTATGCCAGCTCGTACTAGCTTGGCAGCGTGTACAATCTTGTGCAGTTGGGCTTAGCAAACGTATTCAGACTCAGCAAAGTGTTTAAGTATGCATTTAACTTCATCGCCGCTTAGCAAATCACATAAGACCCTTAAGGTGTAGTGCAGGAATTTAAGCCATTTTAGTAATCAGAGCTCGTGTTGCTTCTTACCAAAAGAAGAAAAAGACCAACTAGAGGCTTCTGTTAACCTACAGTTACTCGGTTGCTACGGTAAATGTAACAGCTTCAAAAGACTGGCTGCAAGAATACTGTAGTTAATAAAAATATGGACAGCAAATAAAGTATATTTTAACGGGACATTTACTTCTCTAAGAACAGTGGTGTTTGGGTTGCAGTGATTACCGTGTTCTTTTCCTCATCACGGTACTGGCTAACAGTTATTAGTTGTCCCAAAGGAGAATTTGTCTAGAAGATGTATGATTGTTGGTTTTGGCAAACAAAGTTGTTTTTAATGATTTCTTTTGTTTGCATAAATTTATGGAGTGCACTTTCCCAGCATTTCCTATTGCACTCTGTGTTGGGTAGTTCTTTTTCAGTGCATTTAATTTTTGCGCCAGCGTTGCTTACAAATACCGTATCTTGTGCCTTGCTATTCATTATAGGGTTGTTTTTAAGATCTTGGCATTTTCATTACTTTTTGTGTGTGTGTGTGTTCTGTTATTTTTTTGTTCCCTTTTCCATTCAGCATAATTATGCACTCATGTTTATTACCTGCATAAGTCAGCTAAGCATTTCTTTCCTTGAATGTTAATCATTCTCAATTCTTCACTCACTAAGTGTGAAGTTAATAGTATTGCTAACTCGTTTCTGTGTGGCTGCACGCTGAAAAACATTTCACATTAACAGGGTAATTGAAACTGTAGCTAATGTATTGGTCAGAGTTGGTAAGATTTCTAAAGGCTTCTTGCAGGGATCTTACAGAGGGGTTCTGTGGCAATTATCTTAAAGAATAGACAATGTATGTAGTAAGCTATTCAGGCTGGAAATTCAATGTTTTACATGCCATTTAGGCTCTTTTGGACATTGGAAGCACTATTGGTGGAGTAAAGTCTTGCTCAAACAGAATAAAAGGTACCGTAATTTTGTTTTGTCCTGTTATGAATGGATCTTTTAATTCAACGCGTGGGTCACGCGTGCGTCCTGTGGACTTGCTTTATTTTTCATCTATTTTTGCAGCTGAAGTATTTTTTAACATTTGTTAAATGCAGAAGATTTCAACTCAGCAGAGTACTGAAAATCCTTACATTGAAACTAATTATTCTCACCCGCCTGCTTTTTAAATTAAGGGGCATGTTTTCTGCTGTATAACTAAGGGTGAATTTAGCTTCCTGTTTAACATCTGTGTTCCCTCTGTCTGTCTCTTTTAGCTGTCTGCATAAGCCAGTTGTCTGAAATTTTACGTGGCTTTGAGTTTTTCCCCTTGGGGAAGCTGGGAAAAATGAGAAAAAGAGGTACAATCTGTCCTTCTTAAAGGTAGCAGTGGAACTCTCTTCTTGTAATAGCACGATACCATTCTAATCTCTGTGCTGATTCATTTAGAAGATAGGGCAAATTGGTTGACATAGATTGCAAATTGTTTTGATAGATTTTATAAACTGAGCCCTCATTCATTACATGGGCCTGAGTCACTGGAGGCAGCAGCGTGGAAAAAATTGGATGTGGTCCTCAACTTTTCTGTAAGAACAAACCTTAAACCAAGAAAACCTGTGGAATGAAATGGATGCTGGTTCAACTGTCTGCTTGTGGGCTTATACACCAGGCCTCTGCTACTTGAATGACTGGGCTATGGGGTAACTGAAAGCCACAGGCTGGTGAGTAAGGAGAGGAGTTTGACACACAGTGTTGGGGAAATGGATGGAGAAGGAGTATAAAATGAACCTGGATGGTTCCCTGCAGAAGATGGGGTTTGTTTTGTTTTTAAATTAAGTTTTGGGTCCATCTTGGTTTGAGCCAGTACAGAGCTAATTCTGTTCAATGATTTTACTTTTTAGCTCAGCCTCTTCTACGTGACTTTCTAAAGTTAATGACATATTTTTGCAGAGGGTGTCTGCTTCTAGCAGTGATAGCGCTTGATGTTTAGAGTTACTGCCAAGGACCGGGTGTGTGCAGAAAGGTTCTTGCTGATGCTCGCTCCTGTGCAGACCAAGGTCACCACTAAACCTTGTGCACCATGTTAGGGATGCAGAAAGTAAAAGGCCACACATGTAGGGAGGAGCAGACAGGACAGGTGACCCTGAACTGACCAGTGAGGGATTCCATCCCATTTACATCATATCTGATATAAGGCTGAGGGATCAGGAGGGTCAAGCTCTTGCAGCATCTGAGGAGGACTTTGCCCAGTTCTGCCCCTGATCCTGATTTGTGCTTTGCCAAATCCAGTTCTCGGATCCAATTCCCATCTGCCCCTGAATCTTGTCTGGGACTTGCCCAGTTCCTGCTCACAGCATCCATGGTGACAGTGCTGTAATTGCTGTTTAGGGGTTGGGCTCAATAATGGCTTTGTATATATTCCATTTTAACATTTTCATTACAGCTGGTTTAGTTCTCTCTGCCAATCCATCAGTCTCTGTCCCTTATTCCCTTTCCCTTCCTCTTTGGGAAGAGCAAGGGGTTAACGGCGAGTGTCTGCCATTCATCTAGTGGCTGGCCCAGCTCTAACCCTTCACAGGTCTCTCTAAACTCTGTCCATTGAAGTTTTTAAAACAAGATGTGATATCTTACCTGAAATGTCTTCTGGTAAGCTACAATTACCGAGTACATAATAAATACTACTCAGCGAAGTACTATGGATGTGTGGCAGTATGGTCAGAATACATTACTGTAGTAGTTATTTTGGGGTTTGGACTGCTGTAAACTTTCTAAAAGTAATTTGCCTTGGGAAAAGGAAGGAATTCAAATATGTGGTTACTTGAGCAACTGTGGTTTTCCCGTGAAACTCTAGTTTCTTTTATACCATGGATGCTATATGGATCAGCTCACGCAGTATCCCAGTACTTCCTTCAGCATCCCATGTGCATCCTGAACCAAGGCATGATGGGGCAGGCTCCAGGGAGCTCTGCACAGAGGAGCTCTGAGAACTGCAGAGATGCCTGGTCCCTTTTTGTCAGGCAAGCATACTGAGCCGTTGCAGCAATTGCAGTGTTAATCCAGCTTCTCAGTGTGGTGGCATGTCTTGCTTAACTTCAGAAAACAAATAGTAATGTCAGGAACATGCAGATATTTCTCAGTGAGCAGTAAAGAAAGTAAAAGCTTTTAGCCCCCTGGGTGTTGCCAGGAGGAAGGAAAAGAAGCATTATGTGTGCATGGGCAGAGGTACACACAGTCAGACCCCAAGTCCAAAAAGATTGCTTTTTCACTAAAACAAAGATGGAATATTTTGGAAAAGAGCCACATGGTAGGAGATGAGGAGGTGAAGGTTTTCTGCTCTCTTTGTAGCCCATCTCCATAGTCTAATTCAGGAAAGGAGACGGTAGCAGTAAGAACAGGCACTGGTAGGAGTACAGACTCCAGAATATTACATTTTGAGTAAAGACCAACAGCATCTTCCCCACAGAATCACCAAATGGTAGGGATTAGCAGGGATCTCTAGACATTATCTAGTCCAAACCCCTCTGCGGGTTTTGAAAATCTCCAGAGAAGGAGACTCCACAACCTCTCTGGGCAACCTCTTCCAGGGCTCTGTCACCCTCAAAGAAGTTTTCCCTGACATTGAGGTAGAACTCTCTGTGTTCAAATTTGTGCCCATTAGCCCTTGTCCTGTCACTGGGCACCACTGAAAAGAGTCTGGCCCCATTCTCTTGACACCCACCCTTTATATACTGATGAACATTGATCAGATGACCTCTCAGGCTTCTCTTCTTCAGGCTGAATGGCCCCAGGCCTCTCTTCCTTTCATTGTGAGATGCTTCCATTCCCTAATCATCTTCGTAGCCTCTGTTGGAATCTCTTGAACTGGGGAGACCAGAACTGGATACAGTACTCTTGATGTGGCCGCACTAAGGCAGAGTAGAGAGGGAGAAAAAAAGAAATCAGTATTTTCAATCAACCAACAGTAGCTGTAGTAATCCCCTTAAACTTTCTCCCAGCCACAAAAAGCTGGCACCTAACAAGTCCAGAGCACTCCCAGTACCTCTAGAAGCATAGTGAACATGACTCTGTCGTGAACATGACTCTGTCATGACCATGACAAATTTAGTCCTAATCCCATTAGCATCTCCACAGTCTGGACTGATGGCTGGATGACAAGTGGGCACAGTCAGTCATTAGGCTGATGCTGAATAGAGGATTTTGATCAACACTTATATGCATTCTAGTAAAAGTAATAAAAGATTTGTCATTACTGCAGTTCTCAGTTGGACCTCTGAACACTTGTTTTCAGGATTCCCCCTCCCCCTTTCTAAAAATCTTCTTTCAAGAAGTTCCTTCAGAAGAGCCAACAAAATATGAGCAACAAGTAGTTAATAACTCATTTTCTTGATGGTGAATGGCCATATCAGTTTTAGCACTGCAGACACTGTATCTTTTCACTGTCAGTTCCTACAAAAGAGAAATTTGTCTTTACCTTAGGCTTAGCAAAGTTCCTTTGACATGTAATTTCCAAATTTCATTGAGACAACACCTTGGATCTGGGCTGAGGATGGAAAAATGAAGAGTTGGACTTGTTTTCACAGTTGTGGTGAAATACAGTCTTTCACTTTATTGCAGTAGCTTGTCCCGTCAAGGTCAAGCGAGCTTACGGCTTGCTGGTTGTTAGCATATCAACTTGCAGCAGAGCTGAAAGGTAATCTTACAGCTCAATGGGGATTTTACAAGATATTTACAGTATTTTAAGACACTTATCAGGAAGAAGTATATGTTTAAAAGAGAAAGGAGTTAAGGGACAAAAATTGGAAGAGATAATAAACAACCGTGCTCCTTACCTAGATGCTGTTTGGTTTCCTTTAACTAGTTGTTTTTATCAAATTCAGTATGAATGTTTTTTGGAGAGGGGAGGTAGGAATGCTTGGACACCTCACTATTGGTAAGGTAACATCAAGTTTAAGATGCCAAAGTTCAGAATTTCCTTCCATTTTTTTCCCTATCACTCTCAGCTTCTGGTTTGTGTCAACTATTCTTCAATCTTGCAGGCATCCTCTTGAAGAGCTAATTTTATTCCTAGACATAGCAAAGAAAGCAACTGGGATTGTATCTACTGGCATATCTTGCATTAATAAGGAGTCTTCTGCTGCAGAATGTTCCTGGAGCAGTCATATACCCAAGAAGCCGCATCCAGCCGTGTGTTCCGCTCTACACTTGGAAAAAAAATAACTCAAAGCAATTATCCAGAAAGAGCTTTACAATTGGTACACTAGTTCTTCCTTTCTGTAGTTACTGAGTATGCTAAGTGAAGAACAAATCCTGGATCTGCTGTGGATATTAATGAATAAATGGTCTCCTAAGATGAATTAGGCTGGTAATCTAAAAAGATCCCAGCAGAGTACTGGAAATTCAAGTCATTACAAAAATAACAGGTATTTACGGTAGGCACACACTTGGCTTTCTCCTGTAAACTTCCCAGCCTGAGTAAACTGCACGTTTTAATTATTTATACTACATTTAACTTGTGTTTAACTTTTTTTATTATTATTATTAACCAAAACATTGCTGATATTTAAAGAAAGCCCAATAGCTGATTGTAGCTTTGCTTGAGAAGATCTCTGTTGTAAAATTATGTATCTTACAGATCACCAGT
>JANIJG010012479.1:0-68822 GCA_024611175.1 Megaceryle torquata
TGGTTTTTTTGGTGTGGTTTTTTTTTTTTTTTTTTTTTTTTTTTGTTTGGTGTGGTTTTTTTTGTTTTTTTTTTTTGGTTGTTGTTTGGTTTTGGTTCTTTTTTTGTTGTTGTTTGGTTTGGTTTTGTCCTGCTTTGAGTGATAACAGAACTAATTCTGTTCAGTGATTTTACTTCAGATCAGTTCTTCTGACTAACTGCACTGTCTGAAATTAGCAGGATGTTTTTGCAGGCAACATCTTCTTTTAGCCATGATTAACACCCAGTGTTTGGTGTTAGTAACAAGGACTGGTGTGCAGACCAAGGCCACTGATAGAGCTTGTGTACCATGTTGGCACTGATATATGCATCAGTGGTGACAGTGACATAATTGCCATCAGAAGGTGTTGGGCTCAGTACTGTTTTTGTATATATTTGTATATATTCCATTATTATTATTTTCATTAAAGCTGTTCTAGTTTCCTTTTCTAATTGATAAGTGTCTCTCTTACTCCCTTTTTTCTTCCCCTTTGGGGAGGGAGGGGGGTTAACAGAGAGCACCTGTTATATGTCTAAGGGGCTGCCCTGACCCTAAAACATGACAGGTTTGGGTTTTTTTTTTGTTGACGGTTGGACACAGTGATCTTAGAGGTCTTTTCCAACTATAACAATTCTGTGATCTCCATCTCAGCAGCTGTGGCTGTACATGATGGGGAGGACAGGGCTGTGGGGTACAAGCAGGGGTGTGTGACAGGGAGTGGGAATTGTCACTGCAAGGGAAAAAGGGGGTGAGAGGAGAGAAGACATGGAGCCGTGCATTATCCTGACTGCAGCAGACTTGCACCTCTGTAGCTGCCACCTCATACCCTGCACAGCAGAAGCATGGGGCATGGGGAAGAAGAGGAAACACAGCACCTGACTTGCTGCCACAGTCAGCTGCAGCTTTGCTTGCCTGAAGCTGGCCCTGGAGTGAAGGGTAAGTGTCCTGGTCTTGTTGACCGCCACTAAGGTCATATGTTAAAAGTGGGTTCTCAGTTTTGCTACTTAAAAGAATTTTAGCTGTGTGAACCTCACCCAAGAGACTTAGGGTCTGGAGTCAGTAACTAAGAGATGCAGAAGAGTAGGAAGCCCCATGTGACTTCTATAATATTGCAAATTATTCTGGTTCAAAGTCTGAAGCAAGATGTTTACTTTTATTTATTTATTAATTTCTGTGCCCAACAGAGAACTGTGCAGCAGAAACCAGTTCAGTACTCAAGCTAAGGAAAATTAATGATGATATGACAAAAGACATGTTTCCAGCATGTCTGTTCTCTAAAAGTGTAGTCTTTGGGGTGCTGAGCACCCCCTTTCCTCTCAGCTGAGTGTGATGCTTCTTATCCCTACCTTTCTATTCCTCAGAGATATTTTGGATCAGAGCCACATTCTTTCTGCTTCTGCAACCTTCTCCAGAGTACTTGACTTTCTTCTCTCCTTCCATTGCAACAGTTGGTTATGATTAACAAGAATGGTTAGCAGGAAGTATTGGGACAAGATGTGAAAAATGTTACTGCCAACAGAAGGTATGGAAAGCCTGACCACATTACGACAAACTGGTCTTTTAAATGTCACTGATGAAATCAAAGATATACAGAAGATATTCTCCTAGACTGCTGAAAAAGGAGGCTGGTGTGCTATGGTTTGATATTAGCAGGTCTGTTTTGCACATCACCTCCTACATTCCTTCTGAAATAACATTGCTAGAAATCTTATTTGATGAGTAAGGTCTATTTTTTTACAGATTGTTATTTAAAATACTGTGGTCTGCAAAGAAATTTTCACTTCAG
Organism: Megaceryle torquata; assembly: GCA_024611175.1. NCBI lineage: Eukaryota > Metazoa > Chordata > Aves > Coraciiformes > Cerylidae > Megaceryle > Megaceryle torquata. The sequence continues at coordinate 1,805 of JANIJG010012479.1, forward strand.
CATTTCTACACTCATTGGCCAATGTTTACTCTCTCATTTCATTCCTCAATTTAATTTTAATGCCAGGATTTTCCAAGTAAGTCTCCTGGAGTTGGAAGCTTAGTCACATAACTGAGTGACTTGTAAAGTACTACCCAGCTGATTGGAGACACAGACAGCAGTTTTACCTTTATGGCACCTGTCACTGGCTAGAAGAAAAGATGTAATTTACTGTTACAATCAGAGAGGTGAAAAGCTAAGTAAAAAGTCACGCTGATTTATGAATCAGAGAAAGCTTCGTAGCAGATGGGAGTGGTTCTTACATGTTTCTGAACATGTGTGATGCATTTCAGTGTTGTTTTAAGCTCAACTTCTCAGAAAGCAAATGTGACCGTATTTTGGAGACAAAGGGAGAAGGAAATTCCTAGAAGTAACTTGGAGTGTCATTAAGAAGTCTGTTGAAGGGCTGAAATGCACTTGTTCTGTTGGGCCATTTGAAGTTTTTTTCTGTTTATAAAATAATACCAGTGCCTCTTTACACTTCTCATCACTTTGAAACAGCCTCATACACTGGATTCTTTAAGCTAGAATGCTATTTTCATGATTCCCACTTTTTGTTGCTTTTTTGTTGTTGTTGTTGTTGATTTGGTTTTGGTTTTTTTTTTTTGATTGTTTGGTGGTTTTTTTGTTTTGATTCGTTTTTTGTTTTGTTTTTGTTTGGTTTTTTGTTATGACTTCTGCCTGTCTTCACAGCCCTGATAAAAATATGGATGCTTTTTTTTTTTTTTACATAAACTTTTAAAATCTTTCATAAAATTAGGAGTTTGTAAGAAGGCAGGTTTTGTGGCAAAGCTTTTACTGAGAGATCACTCCAACCTTGGATAGGTTTGACTTTCAAATCTGAGAGAGAGCAAACACTTCACTGCAGATTATCAACCAGCCAAGCAAAGAGCTAGAATGTCTGGGACCTGAGTTCAAGTTAGCTCTCTGAATCAAGAAAAGGCATTATCTTTTTCCCTATAAATCAAATCATCTTATAGTCCAGAGATCATCTGGCTATTCTATTACACACCACTGTAATATCAAATACATATACATTTCTGTTATGATGATAGAAGGTTATAAACAAGAGAAAGATTGTAGGGTGAAGAAATACCTTGTAGTAGAGCAGATGGCAAGTTTTAAGGCACATAGAACTTTCTTCATTTCTTTGTACTCCTGAAATGTGCTTGGTTTTCTCCAGCTATAGCTGGAGAATAAAAGTTATAATTTCTCTTGACAAAACTTCCCTTCTTGAAAAGTTTGTGTCTTTCCAGTCTGCTACAGAAAAAAACCCAAAACACAACACAACAACAAACCAAAACCAGTATCTCAGACAAATGTAACTTTTCAAGCAGCCTATTTTGCCTTTTGAAATTCATAAAGACCTTCATCGAGCTCTTCCTGTTCTCAGCAGGAGAAAAGTTCAGAAACATTACAGTTCTCAGTGTGCCTTTGGACTGGTGGTGTTTCAGGTAGTATTTAAAAGGCGATGAAAGGAGTTCAGCTTTCTTTAAGGCTATGAAAGCATACAATAAATCCAACACATGCGCAAGAGAATAAGTACACACAGTACTCAAAGCAGAAATTTTATTCTCAGTAGTACATTCCCTCTGAAGGTAATGGGTTCTACATGGCCAGATTAATCTTAAGTTCCCATTTCTCACATTTAAAACCTGTTACATACTACTCAAATTACCACAGCTGTAGACAGAACCAGTTCCCAAAGAAATAATACTTCCATATTCCTTCCTGGTGGAAATCACATGTTTACAGGGAAGTTTCTAAAATAGTTATAAGTGATACTACTTACCTTCAAGAATGATCTCGTTGGAGACAGAAAATTGGCCTCTGGGTAATCAGTTCCATAGGTGCCCCAGCATTCCTCTAGGTTCATCTCCTAAGGCAACGTGAACACCATTAATTTATAAGCAGATGCTTGCTAGAACAAATGGACCATGCAGATAATCAATAGTAATTAAAACCTATATGATATTGACAATCAAGGAATATCAGTTTACATGCTCCTAGACATGCCATAATGGCATACATACCTTTTTCACAGGCTTGTGTGTCTGGTGCAAGTACCCCAGAATACTGACAAAAACAAACCAGAGAGAAGCTGGTAATGTGCAATCCTTGATTGAGCTGTACTGGGAGCATTTTTGCCACTGGGCTTTTGGTATTTCAGACAAATGGTGGGAAGAAAGACTGGGGATATTTTCCTACTGACTATGGTTCGTTACCTTGCATTTGGTAGGATATTCTGGATAGCTGGGAGACAAGCAGGTAATAGCCTCTGTTCATAAATGCTAGTATAAGGAGAGCTCAGATAGTACTCAGTCTAGCAACGAAGTTTGCTTCTTCATACTTTAAGCACAATTCAAGAGATTTCCTCCTTTTGCCAGTGCGTAGCACCACTTGTATATACATGGAGCTATGTAGTTCCATGGTTTCTGTAATGAATGTCACATTCTGGATTTGCATAATTCCCAGCAGATTTATATACCAATAGTGTCCATGCTCTTGACTTTTGCTGGTCAAAGCAGTGATTGAAGCAGAAGCAGGTATGGGGGCAGCTGAAGAGGGAACCTATCTCATCTTTCTTTGTGGGTATGCAGACGTGCTTATTGGCATGCAATATCCTGCTCTGATTACATTCTGGATTTACTGACAGGAGAGCTGCCACCATCTCTCATCTCTTCTATCTGCAAGCTCCTCAAAGCCAACTTGGAATAAGACCAGGTTGCTTTAGTTTGAACTGCTCTGCCTTCTAGCAGATCTCAAAGCAAAGAATTCATGGGACTGCTTACCCTTCAGAGGGAGGCAAGAATAAACTATTAAATGGCTGTTCAAGAAGTGCTGTACATCTTGGATAGCAAACAAGGTATAGGTCTGGAATAAAACCCAGCAAGTAGTGTAAAATTTGTATTACAGACTAAATGAAGTTTTTGAACGAAGGAGATGAATTACAATTTCACAGGCGATTGTAATCCTAGTGTTTCCACACATGTGAGCATTTGATTTTGAAACCTTGATTTTGAAATCACGGTTTCAGGCCATTTTTGTGAATACAGTTATAGACATTCCAACATTAGCTTACAGACTAAGAATTAGAATGAAGGAATAAAATTATCGAAATTGTAGTTGATAAATTTGTGATGCTAGTAATGCTCATAAGGGAACTGTTTTCCATAGCTGATTTATATATATTATACCACCTGGAAAGTCCAGATGGTTTTAAGCAATCTTCTGTATCCTCCCAGAAATTTATGGACCTGAAAGCATTTAGAGCAGTATCCCAACCAGAGGAAGAGGATTGAGCCAGGTACACTAGATCTCAACAATTGATTAGGTTTAGTAAAACCTGCAATGTTTTTAGAATAGATCACAGCTTTCATTAGTAAGAACAACATAGAGAAGAGATCCTCACAGAATTTACAGTCAGATCTTCAAGGGGAATGCTGTTGCAACATACTAAGCAACAGAGCACTGTTTTCATCACACTTTTATTCTAGCAGAAGCTGCATGAGGTGGTATGGTGCTTCAAAAGGATATCTCAAAGTCATTCTGGTGAAGAGGGACGTGTCTGACCCTATCAATCACTGGAGGAGAGTAGGTATTAAATCCATTTATTTGATAAGGATTTAGATGCTCACTGTGGAGACTGGGTTAGGCACTGCTCCCACTTGCAGCTGCAAGATGAGGTGGTTGTGGCATTTTCTCCCAGTGCCTAGTAATAAGAATATGTGATTTTGATCTTTTCTGTCTCATTAGATTGGAATAAGTATCACCAGCAACCTGGACTACAGTCTTGTTTGCCAAAGGGGGAATTTTTCTATCCTGTCTATCAAAACAGTTTCACTGTAATGAATTAGTTTGATATTCAATGAGCTAGAGAAGCAGAAGGAATGCTATAGCCTTGTGAAGAGGTGTCACCTGGAAAAAAATCCCCATTTTTATTTATAGCAAATGGGTATTTTATGTCACACCAACAGTTTCTCTCTTTAATGTGTATTTATTGTACCATCAAAGTGAAACAGTCTACTAGAGGCTTTCAGCAAATTCTGCAGTTAGTGTTTATCCCAGTGGTAAGAACAGTTGCCTAGAAGGTGGAAAGTTTCAAATCCCTGAAGACAAATGAGGATATTAAACACTGTCCTTCCTTAGCTAGGCTGAGCTACTAAAGGGGAAAGTTTACCTCCTCTTTCTGCAGTTTGATTTTTTTTTTTTAATTTTCCCTTTTTCTAGGATCTGACTTCAAAACAAAGGGATTTTTGAGACTGCACTGCAGTGGGCTGCGCTAGTTTCTGAATACAAGATAGGTGTCTGATAAATAAACAGAAAGAATTCTGAAGTGTTGTTTAAACTTCTGAGTGCTCTAAAATCACTGTATACCTCCTAGTCTTGTATGAACATTTTCTGCATGCTTGTGTCCTTATCTAAGCATAAGCAGAGCTTCTGGCTTCAGAGTGGCTAGATACTTATCTAAGTCCCTTTGGAAAGTGAAGAGGTACATCGCTCCCTTACAACTGGATCCATTCATCTTGCTCAGAAAGTGACAAGCACCTATCAGCAAGAGCATGACCCTCCAGCACTGAGGTCAGTTTAAAAATTACAGCTGCCCCAGGAGGAAAGGATAGCCTCTTCTCCCCAAATCTTTTACAAATGGCCTACTAGCTTCAACAGTTGCCTATGCAGTAAAAGGTCTGGAGATTATATAGCCCACCTCAGCTGCAATTTACAAGGGCAGCCTGGTGTACAACTGGTATTTAGGGAGATGATGTAGCATTTTCTGCTAGCTTGCATCTTCTGGTAAGATAGAGCTTCTCATGTTTTCAGTGCATCCCTTTTATCATATAAGATGCATAGTAGCATTGAGATGCAAGTTGCACAACCTTTCAAAAAGCAGGTGCTAATCTTGTGATGAACTGTGTAAAAGGAATTTATAGAGTGAAAAAATACAAATAATGACAACAATTTTGAAACTGCACATTCTGCATTTTAACTAGTATCTAATCTGACAAAAGTTATTTGTTGTGAAGTTTTTTTTCTCATTTTAACATGCAAATTGGAAGAATTAGGTTTCATTTTGATCTCTTCTTTGGATTCATAGAAATTAAGATTGAGAAATCAATGTGATGTTTTTATAGTTCTTATTAGAATTTGAGAAAACCAAAGCCTGAAAATAGGCTTTCTTTAGTTGTCACTTTTTGTAGTCTTGAGAAAGAAAATACAACTTGTATAATAACATGTGTCTGTACAAAGCACAGAGACAGTGACAGAACTGTGTATGATACAGCTGGAAGGAGGCTGTAACAGGAGGTAGAACTGCACACGGAAGCTTCTTAAAAGATCATTGCTGGATGGACTTATTGTTTCTCAGACTATGGATTAGAGATCATTAGTAACTGAAATAAGAAACAGTGGTTAAGCAAGAGGTTAAGATAGGGGAGTTGGGGTTAGGTATATATGCTTATAATGATAATAAATAAATAGGAAATGTTTTGGCTCTTGGTGAGCCTCTGAGTACCTAAAAAATGATCTTTGACCTGGACAAGTAACAAGAGGAAAAAAACAATCTGAAAATATACTTACATGAAAAGACCTTGAGAAGGCAAATCTGTAGAGAAATTTAGGGGTTTACAGAAAGGGTGCTCACCATGGATCCTGCTGTTGTGCTATATACTAATTCCATTCCTCCTGTTAGCGACAAATATGTGATTAACTTCATTAAATTAAGTCAGGCATCACTCCTATTTCTACTTAACTGCATACTTACAGAAATAGAATTAAGTTGGAAAGAGATCATAAAATGAAATGAACTGGTCTTTTTCTTCAATATATACCACTTCTGTACCTAGAAATCCCAGAGGGAACCCTTGTAGGTATCTCATCACTCTACCCTCATATTATTCTAGTGCTTTATTTCTCCCACAGCCCTTGTGAAAACCCATCTTTCAGGGTATACTATTCACCCTTTGGACTTTATTTACATATAAATTAATAAAATTTAAAATTAATTATTGAAAAAGAAAAATTAATAGTTAACTAGGTGTGTACAGAGCTGTTTGAAAAAGCACATTATAGAAGGTGTATGACTAGGAAAAAATACTTGCTAGTAATATAAGTAATAAGTATGTAATAATAAGTATGCAATATGTAATAAATACATGTTCAGTTATTTACCTTTACATATAACAGGCCTTATGCAGATAGCTCTTGATGTTTTGTTTACTTGAATTTGGTATATCTTTATTAATGATGCCTGCTTTTTACTGAGGCACTTGGTTGTCATTTTTATGCTTCATACCTATGCAAAAAGGGCTGTTCAACAGCCTGTAAACAACACATTCAGAAACTCTAGCAACAGATTTAAAGGATAAACAAATATGCATCACTGTGGATAAATTAAACTATTGCTTGCTTGTGAAGACTAAAATAAAGATAACGATGTGTGATTAAGCTAAGTTAACTAACAGGAAATCCTGTTGTTTAATCTCTTATTTAAAAGATCTTGAACTAAAAAATGCTTTCAAGAAGTTCCCTTCAAATATATGGTTTATTGAAAATAAGAACTTTGTCTCCCGAAGGAATAAAATCTCCCACAGATTTTACTGTGGCAGAACAGAGACAAGCAAGCACACTGTCCGTGCTAAGCAGAGTCAAAAACCTTGAGTCTTGTACTTTCAAGGATTTGTCTCCTTGCATTGTCCATTTTAGTTGCGGTGGAGAGGAACCATTGAGGGGGGTTTGTTTTGTTTGTTTTATTTTATTCTTTAACAATATATGCTGCTTTATTTCTTCCTGGTAGGCTTGGACTGAGGGTAAGTCCTTGTATCTTTGCCCTGACAACTTTTAATCTAAAGGTAGAGTGAATACAACATCAGCAATACATATTAAACAAAACATATGAAAAAAACAGATAATTTGTTGTGTTTTGATTAAATGTGAGTGACTTTCTAAGGGCCAGGTGATCACCTATTATAAATTTATTTAGCATTAACTTCATTGGACTTGCACCCATTAATGACAGATGGAGGTCCAAGCTATTTACATTTTTGTAAAGAGATTGGGCAAGAACTATTTCAGTTCTGTGTTGATAAAGGGTTTTGAGTGGTAGGGTCAGGACACAGCCGGACATCTGCATAGTAGATAGCATTTGTTTTCAAGTGCTCAGAACCTCTGGCCTTGGCAGCAGTCAGATGGTGTAGATGCTCGTCCACAAAGGTCAGATCCAGATGGATATCACATTGTTAGAGTCAATCTAGCATAATTTCTGTCTTCCTCTCAGTCGTGTTCTTTGGATGAAAATTCAGCCCTTATGGTAGTGAATAAAACACTGTATCACTCCAGATTTCTCTTGTATTTATAGGTGTATTCCATTTGGATATTTATCTGACTAGCACATCTGTTATCAATTGCAATTTTGTCCACTTCAGATCCTAAGAGAGAAAAGGAATATATATTATTGTTATTAGGCTGATGACCAGCACCTTAATAAATTTTCTGTAGTGTTTCAATGAAAATTAATAAGTTTAGTGTTGTATTAACTTAATATTGAAGAATCACATAGGAAGAATATTATCCTGGGTTAACAAGAATACAGTGTAAAGAGTAATTTATATGGAGACATAATAGAGTTAAAAATAAAGCATATTAGGTAAGTGTTTGCAGCACAGATAATTCACATAAAGCTTATGGACTCTCCAGCTAATATTGTCCCCAGTCATCACTAAAGGTATTATGTTGACTTTTAAAACAGGGAATTGTAGATTGACAGACAAATGACTGAACAATTTTGTACCAGAAAGTCATAAATATTTTGTAGTTGTTCTTTTCCTGAAGATTTGTGTGTAACCAGACATTTAGGCAGAATCTATGCTGCTCCTGAGAGACAGCAAAAGGAAGGTGTAATTTTGTGTTTCCATCATTGTGGGCTGCTGAGGTGGCTAAAAGAGCTCCAGGGCTAGGCTAAGAGGACTTGGCTTGCTACAGCTCGGAATTGCAGTGCAGTTCTTTGAGCAGTCCTGCAGTGTAGGTTGTTCACAACAGATACCTAGAATTTTTCTGTGGGGAAACCTCCCCTAAACTGCTTTATAGCATTTAGACTATTTTTAAGGATGCGAGGAAAGTGTCTGATCATTCACCATGATATAATTATCTCATGCAGGCATGTCAAAGGGTACTTCTAAAATAAGCTTTCATTAAATGAATTTTCACATATAAGGGTCTGGGCTGTGGTTAATAAAACTTCATTTTTGCCTTCAAAAGAGAGTGCTTGAGGTCTCTTCACCCATTTAGATATGTCAATAACCAGATTAGGTCCAGCCTTGGATAGCTTTTTCATACTGAGAGGGAGAAAGTGGAGCATATGAAACACTGTAGACAAGTCTTGTGAAATGAAGATGTTGAAAGAACAATAAAACATGGCCAATTGCGAGCAACAAAATGCTTTAAAAATAATTAATAAAATAGGTTAGACATCTTACCTGAACAGAGTTGAGTGAGCCAAATGGTGGTCAGGTGTGTTTTTCCTGCTATTCTACTCTTGAAAAAATAAGCTTCTTTTCTAGGTACCTTATGACATGACCTTTTCTTTCTGAGGCTGCAGGAGAAGCACTGATTGCACTGTGTAGCTATTACTGAATCAACATTATACACTAGTTTTTTGCTTGGCTCATGCATACATGGTGTCTCTCTTAAATAAAATGGACCAGGATCCAGTCTCAGGCCCTGAAGACAAGTGATATGGCATGTCTTGGACCTACTTGTCTTACTTCTCATTCTGCTCCCCAGAACAGGATAAACACCTCTCTGCTCCCCACTGGGAACAATAGTCCCTGCCCAGTGCTGTTCTCCAAACTACATCCTGCACATTTCTGGGAGAACATTGGATGGCATGGGCCAAGACTACACCAAGGATAGTCATAGAACATATTCTGACCTGATTCAATTCACTTATACAGGCACAATTTTGCTGTCTATCATCATGATACCAACAATAAATGAATGACCTATTGTGTAGCATGAACTTTGGTAACCCACTTTGGACACACAGATAATGCTCTGAAGAGGAATAGCAGGAGACTTGCTGATGCAGTTCTCTTGGAAATTGTCATGTAGCTCAGTAAATGCAGCCTGTTTCCCTGGTATGTAATGCTATAAAATGGTGTGTTAACAACCTAATTGCCTCAATGACCTAGAGCTAGTTAGCACCTATGATTTTGAAAATGCCAGGGAATGTGTAGGGAGGCTTGACATTAGCTTTCAGTCCTGTGTTTTGCAGGGTGGTTTTACAGTGAAGTAAATGAGTTTTCTCAGCACATTGTTGGAGCCCTGGCCAATTGATCCCATGCACGCCACAGTCTCGCTGCATGGAGTCCTAAGTTACCATATGTTAATGTTTCCTTTGAGTATAGAGGAAAAAAGTAAATGCTGTTCATGTGATTGTGGTGGGATTTCAGGGCACAAAGATTCATGTCTATATCTAAAAAGTGACTGATAACACCCTTATTCAAAGTTTCTAGGAAGCCACTTAGTGACAAACCAAAATTCTATAGCATTACAGACCTTCAGTCTAGGAGATCATCTTTGTATTTTCTACTTCAAGGAATTAATTTTTACTTGAGTGAAAAAATGGTTATCTTAGTGCTCTATGACTAGAGGTAACATCAGGTGACAGAAAGACCATCTAGATGGGACTGTCAGATGTGTGAGTGCTCCATCAGCCAATGTGAAAAATATGTCTCAGCCACTAACACTGATGCAATGGATGCATCAATGCACTGGAACACTGATGGGATGTTCTAATGTGATTTGATGTGCCCAGGTTCATTTTAATATGTTAATACCTACCAGAACCCCTCTGAATGAAAGCAGGCATCCAAAGCTTCTGTAAGGAAGAGAAATAGGTGATATTTTATATATGTATCCAAGACATACAGACAAGAAGGTGTCCAGAACACCTGTTCTGTTGCCAATGTGAGACCAACTTCTGTGACTGAAAAAAAAGTGACCTACAGGAGCCAACCTAAAATCCCAAACAAAAGCAAAGAAAGCTTTCTACTTGCACTATCACAGAATCCCAGAATTATTGAGGCTGGAAAAGACCTCTGAGATCAAGTCCAGCCTATGTCCCAACACCACCACATCAGCTAGACCATGGCACTAAGTGCCACACACAGACTTTCCTTAAACACCTCCAGGGACAGTGACTCCATCACCTTCCTGGGCAGTGCATTCCAATGCCTGATCACCCTCAGTGCTTCCTGATATCTAGCCTAAACCTTCCCTGATGCAGTTTCAGGACATACCCTCTAGTCCTGTGACTAATTGCCTGGGAGAAGAGACCAACCCCCACCTGACTACAACTTCCTTTCAGGTAGTTGTAGAAAGTGATAAGGTCCCCCATGAGTCTCCTCTTCTCCAGGCTAAACAACCCCAGTTCCCTCAGCCTCTCCTCATAAGACTTTCCCTCCAGTCCCTTCACCAGAATTGTTGCTCTCCTCTGGACCTGCTCCAGCACCTCAATATCTTTCTTGAAATGAGGGGCCTAGAACTGCACACAGTACTGGAGGTGAGGCCTCACCAGTGCTGAGTACAGAGGAAGAATTACATCCCTACTCCTGCTGGCCACACTATTCCTGATGCAAGACAGGATGCCAAGCCCTTTCAAGTCTTTTCCAGGGAGCTGAAAAAAAGAAGCGATATTGATAAGCAGGAGGCCTTGCTCCATTCACTTGACTGAAAAAGACCTTGACAAGACGCAGACATCTGATAAGATTTCTTGGTTTACCTTTGTTTTCTTGTCTCTTTGTATTTTGTACTTTTGTATTTTTACATGTCCTTGCTGGAATAAACTAGCATTATATTTTGTGTGTATGAAGCAGTGTCCATGTCAAGCAGACATGTCTTACATTCCTCCAAGAACAGTGGGGAACTGAGAGGACTCCAGATCTTTTGGAGAGTGCTTCTCACCCACACAATGACCTTTCAGGGGCTGAAAGCATCCCTTTCACTCTGATATGATGAAATGTAAATGAGTCTCCAGTGCTCTAGGAGCTACTGAAGAGAAACAGGTCCTTTTGAATATGTTGCTATCAAGAAACAACAGAGAAAGAAAAATGAAAGTGTCCTTTTGGTTTGGTCTTATTGAAAGGTCTATTCAGACTATAAAGCCATAAGTGATTGCCTTCAGATCTGGATAATCCACAAGCTGTCTGGGAACTATAAAAATCCACTTTCTTTCCAAATATGTAGCACCATTTGTCTTTCCTTTTCCTTGCATGTCAGAAATTAATGCAAATAGTTCAAGCTATGACAAAGTATAAGGGCAAACTCTTCCCACAAACATGGAGAATGGAGAGCATTGTCACTCTCATACTGATATTAGGGGAAGGTGGCCTGTTTAACCTTCTTTCTAATGAAATATTGATCTAAATCCTACTGTTACATGACAGATGCCTTTAAATGCTGTTAGATCAACTGCCTTTTGAAATATTGTCTATTATTTCAGTCTTTGACCTCCAGCAGTAAAATCCTGTAAAGATTTTCTTTGAGCCACAGGGTCCCCTTCTTCCTCCATTCAAGAAGGGAGAGACCTTAAGATGTCTTCCTTCTTGAAGGGAACTTCTTACCAGGTCTTGCTCCACTGCACAGGTGCAACTGAGTGTCCTCTGCAGTCTGAAGGAATAGAAAAAAGGTATACCTCAGGTAAAGTGTAGCAGACAGTAAAAGGTGGTCTGTGGAAGCATCCTTTATCACTGGATGATACTGTCAACTCATGCCAAAAATCTGCCTATTACACAATAAATAGTTTGGGGCTATACTGGTCCTCAAGTGTAACTAAACATGAAGAAACTTTCACCAGGACTGGAGATGGTATTGTGTTCTCCACAGGCATTGCTAACCATCCTGGACAGACAGTGCACTTACCCACTTCATTCTTTCATGCATTTGCCCAGGTAAAGTAATCTGCAGAGGAAACAAGGTGCTGAGGCGGGATGGGGAATATGGTTTTATATGTTCACAAGCCATGGTATGGACTGTAGCTCTTGTTGGGTAAACTACTGGGTCTTTTCCCAATTAAGGATTCTACCAAAGCTGCAGTTGTCCAAAATATTGTTTCAAATTAAAGCATTTTTAAAAAGATTATTCTAAAGATAGCCTACGATATCAGGCTAACAACTCAGTATAGTGCATGGTGGGTGCAAACTCTTTCAGTCAAATAAATCAACAACTCCCAGCTGATCACATATCTCACTTGAAAGAACTAACCTCTAATTTTGGTTTTATAGGCTGTATTTTAAAGTGAAGAGATTTGCACTGAGAGGAAAGATCATGAATTCTAGTTTATTTATTTTTATATTAGCTTGCCAAGGGAATGTTAAAGGCTGAGACAGCCCATGTTTTGGCTAACAGTTTGGCCAAAATAATGCACAAAACCATGATGCACAAATCTTGTAAGGGATGATTTAGTCTCTGAAATGATTAGTTTTGTATGTGCCTGTGGTGCAATGACCAAAGAGCATGTTACAGTCCCGTAGCAGTTTAACACATAAGCTGTGTCTTGGAATGAAGCAGGTGAATACAGGATTCAGCCTGGTGGCACACAGAAGTTGCTGTTTTACTAGGCACTGTACAAAAGCACAGTAGGAGACAATCCTTCCTATTAGTCCAAATAGCCCAAATGAGAAAGAGAGATGTAGAGGGAAGTAAAAGAAGTTGCTAAAGACAGACAGTTCGTGGCAGTTAACACTGGAACAGGTTGCCCAGGGAAAAGGTGGAGGCTCCATCCCTGGAGGCATTCAAGGTCAGGCTTAATGGGGCTCTGAGCAACCTGATTTAGTGAAAGATGTTCCTGCTTACTGCAGAGTGATTGGACTAGATGACCTTTCAACCCAATTCATTCTATGATTCTAAGATTCTATGACTCTATTCGTTCAGTTAGGTAGGTAAAGGGTGTTTCTGGTGAAGGTAAATGGTATTTCTGGTATGAAGACAAATTTTTAAAGTATCAGGTACTCTTCCATAAGCATGACATGCAAGTTTATAATGACGTGATTTTGTTTTATAATAATTGCATCATCATTATTTACAACAACCTTTGTAATAAGAAAGAAGTTGCTTCACATTGTCTTAGTGTGAACATGTGTGAAAGCTTGGGAGACAATGAGTATGCTAATTTAAGAAGGCTAGTGGGCTGGCTGGGGAGCTGCACCTGAGTCACTGGGACAGAGTTTGACTAAGAAATGAAGATGAACTGTATCCAGCATAGGCAATGAAGACATTGTAAGGAGGTGAAGGAGAATTATAAAAAATAAAATATTTAGTTGGAAAAAGTGAACAGATTGATGGTTCACTCCTAAACATGCAGAGCTTTATGTTGTAAAGCTAACCTAAATCTTAAGCAGGGAAAATGGTAATTTTTTCATACAGTGAAGGTAAAATCAATGCTATCATAATAATCTCTTATAGGTTACTTCTCTGCAACTTTTCAAACTCTTTATTTAACACTTTTTTTGAATGAAAATTCCAAACTACCTAAAAAGGAAAAAAACCACCCCTAAACATGAGCCTGTTTAAAAACCATATACACAGGGAGAGAGTATATTAAAGTCAGAAATTTCCACAAATGACACTTGTACTCTGTTGTGTTAATGTCAACCATATGTTTGTTTCATCAAATCCTTCTCCTACCCAGCAGTTTAAAGTGCATTCATCAGGAAAACAAACACAAAAACCTGAGCTGTATAATTCATCATCCTGCTACATTTTTGCCCATGGAACATAGCCCTGCCTTAAAGCTTCCCCAGCTTAATGAGTAATTTGTCTTGTGGATCTAGTAACAGCTAAAATCTCTTTGTAGTGATATAAATCTTGAGGCATCTAAATGAAGTGGAAAAGATCAAAATATGATGCCAGAGAACTGGAGAAAGCAATCAGAATAACTTTTGTAACATAATTTGAAATATAAAATTATTTCCTATGCGTATTAACTGAGTTCACTAGCTTCGCTATCATCAGGCTAATTCTGTTGGTATCAGCTGTTAGGTTTAGGAGTGGCGAACAGCAGACTGGTTCTCGGGGTTTATAAGGTCTTACAAGGAAATGAAGGTCTGTTTTACAGAAAAACATCTTGAAGCTTTCTTCCCAAACTGTGAACTAAATGCTACTTCCAACTTTTGTAGAAGGAGAAAACTCATGGATGGGAAAAAATGAGTTGCTTTTCTCTATACAGAGGGGATGTGAAGAAGACTTAAACCATCTTAAGAAGACTACCTACTGAAAGAGAGTAAATCTAGACTAGATATTAAAAAGAAATTTTTGTGTGTGTGTGTGACGATGGTGCAACACTAGAACAGGTTGAACAGAAAGGCTGTGGATGCCCCAATCCTGGAAGTGTTCAATGCCAGGTTGGATGAGGCTTTAAGCAGCCTTGTCTAGTGGAAGCTAGACATATAATTCATTCTAAAATTCTATGATTCATCTCATTTGCAGGTCCTTTGCATACATTTGAGGACAACTGATCCATCCAACTGATCATTCTTTTTGAGCTCCTCTACATGCTCTTCATCTCATCCACATACTTTTGGAAAAGAAGATCTCAAAAATGCATAACGAGCTTAGGCAAACTCTTGCTAGGACTGAGGAAAATAAATGAATTACTTAAAATATGGGCAGCTATGAAATTCAGCAGAAGTCTCAGGGGGTAACCTAACTCCCTATGGCCTTATGGCCTTACCCTATAGTAAGTATACCACCTTTATAATACTGCTGGTGCACAATGAGGTTTCTTCATGGTACATATTTAAAAGAAAAACAAGAAAGAAAACAAATCTTCTAAATAAGTTCTTTGTTCCCATTTGGAAGTTAATATATTTTCAGATCTTTTCATAACGACCTTGTAAAATCATTGACTACTCATTTTTTATTTTTGGTACATGCCGTTCTTAAAATTTGAGTCAGGCCTTAATATTAGAACACTTTATTCAGTAATGGCAGAGTAGATAATTTAATTTTACATTGGAGTAATGTAATCTTCATGGCATCTTTCTGGTTTTATTTGTAAACAAAGAATTAATCTCCTTTTGTCCTTCCCGTACCTCCTAAGATCTGCAAAGACAAAAAGTCCTGAAATCTCTACCAGTTATAGAAATCTCTGCCAATTTATTTATTTAATGTTTTAAAATTTTTTTTTTTACATAGACACAAATATTTTTGCTGTTCTATGCTGAAGACATCCTCTCTGTTTTCCTTACTCCTGCTCCCTTTCTGCCTCCTGTGTAGAGTCAGTCTGCCATTCATCATCTCAACAGCACCCAAAAGCACTCCAGGCCTGTCTGCACAACACTGACAGCACAGACACACCAAGATGATTCTCCCATGCAGCCCACAAGCTTCACAGCTCTGCTGTAGATGATCAGGTCGCTATCTGTCTTTGGCTATTTCTGCCTAGGAAAGTACTGTGAGTTTACATGTTGAAAGTGAATAGGTTATATTTAAAATTTGCAAAGGGCGGTATTTTTTATTTCTTAGTTTTAAAAGCATTGTAAATGCCGAGATATACAAACACAGCTTGTAGCTTGAAGCTTGGCTAAAACAATAGCTCTTGAAAAGCCTTATTAGGGTAGCTCATGTACTGCTAGGGCCAGAGAAGAATTGTTCTTAATACATTCTTGTTCAGAGGGCAATTCAGAACAACAAGCTGTTTTTCATTGCTCTCCATCACCCTCCAGAGTCCAGCTCTCTCTACTGAGAAGGAAACAAGCTCTTAATGTAAGCACCCAAGAGGAGGATTGGGAATAGTCTTTCATGTTCCATTTCCTATATTGTCACTAACCATCTGGCCCATTTGTTAGAAAACTGCATAGGATGTGGAAAAGTTGGGTTCAGTTCCCTCCTTGCCCTGGGGGAATGTGAATCTGGTTCTCTCCTTCCCTGGGGCACAGCATGTTTTGTATTGTGCAGATACTTGAGAAAGCTGCCATCCTGCTGTAGTTTCTTGAAGGACCAGTGATGTGAGTATACCTTCATACAGAGTCGTGGAGTCACAGAATACTTGATGTATGAAGGGACTTCTGCAGATAGCCTAGTCCAAACCCTTTGCTCAAAGTAAGGTCAACCAGATCAGGTTGACCAGGGACAGGTATAGTCAGTATCAGAGTATCTCCAAAGTGTTCAAACACAGCCTGTCTGGAAAAAAAAAAAAAATCTTATCCTTAAATTGATTTTTTTTTAAATTTTGATTTGTACACCTTGGCTCTTGTCCTGCCACTGTACTCTGAGAAGACCCTGACTCCATCTACCCCCATCAGATATTTGTAGACACTGATAAGATTCTTCAGAGCCTTCTGTTTTCCAGGCTAAACAGTCCCAGCTCTCTTGACCTCTCCTTGTATGGCAGGCACTTTAATTCCTGAACTGTTTATACAGCCCTTTGTTAGACTTTCTCCAGGAGGTCTCTCTCATATTGGGGACACCAACACTGGACCCAGTACTCTAAATGTCCCACCAACATCATGTCCCTGGGACACCCAGATCCTTCTCTGCAAAGCTGCTTTCCAGCCTATTACTTTTTGACCCATTTCTCCAGCCTGTTGAGGTCCCTCTGAGTGTCTGTGCAACCTTCCAGTGCATCAATCAGTCCTTTCATTTCTGAATCAACAAACCTGCTGAAAGTGCAGTCTGTCCTGTTTTCTAAGTCATTAATGAAGATGGTAAGCAGTTTTGACTCCAGTATTGGCCCCTGGAGTACACCCCTAACATTTGGCCTCCAGCTGGACTTCATGATGCTGAGAATAATCCTTTCAGCCTGGCAGTTAGAAGGTTTTCTGTCCACCTCACTGTCCATTTATCTAGTCTATGCTTCATCTGTTTTTGACTAAGTAATGGGACACTTAGCCTTGGTAAAATTAAGATTAAGAACATACACTCTCCCCCCTTATCCACTAAGCTACTCGTCTTTTTCTGGAAGACTCTCTTTGGTCAGACATGATTTTCACTTCATAAATCCATGCTGACAATGCTAAGTTACTTTCTTGTGCTTAATAAATTTGGAAGTAGTTTCCAGGACTACCTGCTCCATCATCTTCCCTGGGATCAAGGTGAGGCTGAACATCTGTACTTCTCTGGATTCTCCTTCTTGCTGTTTTTGAAGGTAGGAGTGACATTTGCTTTCTGTCAGTCCTTAGGCACTTCCCCCAATTTCCCTGATTACTATTATGAGAGTAGACTCTCAGTGTCACCAGACAGCTCCCTCAGGTCTCATTAGTTCTCATGGACTTAAGTATGTTCAGTTTATATGTTACATAAACTGATCCCCCTCTACTGAGGGTAAATCTTCCTTGATCTACGCTTTATATCTGGTCTCAGTGGCTGAGGTTCCTGAAGGCCAATCCTACAAGTAAATATTGAAACAAAGATAACATTCAGAAGTACTTAGTCCTTTGTCACCCTGTCTCCCAGTTCATTTAGCAGTGGGAACACATTTTCCCTAGTTTTTCTTCTGCTGTTGATAGACCTTTAGAAACTTTTCTAATTGTTCTTCATGTCCCTTGCCAGATTCAACTCCAGGTAGGCTTTGACTTTTCTCATCCTGTGTTTGTGTTTTTGGGCACTATGTATCTCTGTAATCCTCCTGGTTGATCTGGTCCTGCTTGTACACTTCCTTTCAATTTTTAAGTTTAATCAGGACCTCCTTGTTCATCTCTGCAGGCCTCCTACTGATTTTGTCTAGTTTCCTGCATTTGGGTTTGACCACTCTTGAGCTTGAAGGAGGTGATCCTTCAGTATAAACCATCTCTCCACCCCTCTTTTCTCAAGGTCTGTATTGCACAGATTCTCCTAAATAGATTTGCAGTGTGCAGACTGAGATGAGCCATGGGGAAAGCCATGTGTAAATTAGGAGGTACTTCAAGCAACTGCAAAAAGAAAAGAAATCTTATGTTACTGATAAATTCAAATGGAAGTGTAAGTCAGACAGTCACTTTCCATAAAATGCCCCAACCCTCTGACAAACCTGGGATGATGAACAGGAGGGAAACTACTGAAGTTGCATGCATATAAGACTCACTTTATAAATGTCTGTAAGTGATCTGGAATAGGATAGAATACTCTTTGCACTTATGTTTAGGAAAATGTGCCAGTTACTTGCTGAAACTACTGTTTTGGTTCTGAAAAATTTCATTTTAATAGAGCTTCTTATCTTTTTTTTTTTTTTCTGATAGAGTGCATGACATTTTTTTATCAAAGTTCTGAATTGCCTGTGTGCATTTCTGCAAGATTCTTTTCCTGTCAGATGCTAGTTCTTGATGGTTGTGGTCTGATGTTAGCAAGGGGTGTCCACAGACTGAGGACAGGTATATGCTTCTGTCTGTCCAAATGCACATTTCACACTGTCATCCCTGGATCTTTCATTTTTTATTTCCACTTACCGTGCCATCACTATCTGTTTACATCTCTCTTTTCCTATACTAGTCTCAATGTGATTGTTTTTGTCAATGAAGACGACCTTTCTCTTCCCTTGTCAATCTTCAAATCTTTCCTAAAGAGGTCTGCTCTCTTTTTGGATCACTCTTCAAGAATTGCCTCTGTTGTGCCTCTAAAAAATTAGATATGTGAATTTTCAGGGTAAATAAAACCTGGTAGATCTGTATGCATAAAATTCTGAGATGAGCTGCATTTTGGGAGCACCTGCCTTCTTCCATTTTTAACTTTCCAAAATTTATTTTTCCAGCTTATGAGCTCTTCAATTTATCACCTTTTTACAGATCTTTACTTCAGGGGTCCCAGGTGAATCATACTAATTATTGATAGTCATTTGATTAGCCCTGTGACATACATTTGGCTTTCTTCATTGAGTGTCTGTCCAAATAGACTCAATTATTAAGATTCAGTTTTCCATTGCTCAACCTGTGTCTGGTAGAACAAGAGAAGTCAAGTGCCTTTTTCCTCTTCATATCTTGACAAATTATAACATATATTTATCATGGGCAAAATGGATGATGGTATTTTTCATTTAGACAGGTGTTAACTATCAATTCTTTAATGAACACATGCAGAATCATGAAAGATGATGAATATCTGAACACACTCTGCTCTGAACAGATATTGTTGGTTCATTAATAATTGCAAGTAAGAGTGTGGCTCAATCAATACTCTGACTCAAAATTGTATGTTAGTGATTTTTGAGCAAATACTAGCAGAACATTCAATGAAATTAATTCAAGAGACCATGCAGTCCCTGGCAAAGATTAACAATGATAAATGAGCTGTCAAACTCCTGTTTAAGAATGCTTCAAGATAACAGGACTCATCTACATGCACCTTACTCTAGCTGCCCAAGCTGCTTCCCAGCTATTACAATGACCTTCTGAGCTGACGAAATAGTATGCTTAGATATCCAAACTGAGGCACAAAAAGGTCTATGAGCTTCGTCTGTGTCTGTTGACTCAAGAGCGTTCTGTTTCTTCTGTGTTCTTTTTTTTTTATCTGGATTTTTTTTCACAGCCAAACCCTGTCTGCAAGGCATTATGTAACTCCTATACAAATTGAGCATAAAGTGGAAAAAAAAGATTTCTCCATTGTGTTTTCTCTTGCTCTGTGGTTGTCAAAGGCTGGGTGATAGGTGTCTCTGTCTGATTTGGCAAAAGTCTTTCAGAAAGTCTTGATCTTGCAAAAGGAGGAGATGCTCACAGCCCTCAGCATGGCACTTTTTTATATCTTAGATGACTATTAGGGCATGATACTAAGTTGACTGCTATTGCAAGCAAGCTTCCATGATACAATTAAGCAGCAAAGGTAGCTAAAGGACTTTCTACTCTGTCCCTGAGCTACAGTTCACTGTTTTTTATGCTTAAAGGATTTTTTCTACAGTCTGCTAGATATTGTGGCCCTCTGGTTGTTGAAGGGAAAAAGTTCTGCTGGTTTGATCTACACTATAACTATGAAGAGAACAGAAGGTATCTGGTCTCCCAGAGCTCTGGTAGGTTGTGTATGTTGTGCCATTTGGATGTCAAAGATAATTCATATTAACTAGTCACAGTCTTCATGATGTCTACCTTATCAAAGCAAGTAAGTGGATGTACAGATCAAACCTTAGAGTACTATACAGTGAAATCAATTGGTATTCAGCTGCAGATCCTCTGCACAGTGGCAGAGACTTATTGGCTGCCTTCCTAGGTAGGTTTCAAAAGGGCCCT
This sequence comes from Megaceryle torquata, assembly GCA_024611175.1. Classification (NCBI taxonomy): domain Eukaryota; kingdom Metazoa; phylum Chordata; class Aves; order Coraciiformes; family Cerylidae; genus Megaceryle; species Megaceryle torquata. The sequence goes on from JANIJG010012479.1 coordinate 22,027, forward strand.
TGATCACCTTGAAAAGAGAACAGACACTTAAGTGTAACAATTAGTTAAGAAGAAAAGAGACATGATTCTCAAACTGACTTGAGGGTCTCTTACAGTATTGAGACAGTTTGTTTTACAGAGTATATATCCCCTTTCTCTTCCCCACAAGTTATTTTCTTAGGTTTTTCCCCCATTCTTTGCTCTTTATGCCATCTTACCAGTGAGTACACCTCCTTATGTTCACTGTGTTTGTTCAGTCAATGTGGACTGGCTTATTGAAAACAAGAGTGCAAATACATGGATGGTAATGTCACTTATCATTGTGGTTGGGGGTCTGGATCTTGAAGATTGACACAATATATACTTTTTGTTTGAATTAAAGGATGACTTTCTCAACTGGAACTACAAGAAAGACACAGACTCTTCTCTAGGGAGAGATTGGAGAGAAAGGGGCACTCCTGAAAAAAGTATTGATCTTATCCAAAGATAAATATTAAATAATGGTCAGGTGACTTTTGTCCAAAAATATCTGGTTTTCATTTTCTTTTTACTAATAACAGAACACAACATGACTAGATCTCTGTAAAACATATATGTGAGATAGTTATATGAGATCCCACACTATGAAATTGCTTGAAAAGTGTTCCCTGGAAGAAGTCGGAAAACTTCTAATCCTTGAACACGTGTGAGAATTCTTTTCTTAAATCTGTCTGAAAAATTTCAGAAAGGCCCATCAGAGTGAAATAGGAAGGTCAGTGTTGCCAGATGAAGTCTAAATACTCTCTTTTGCTTAATTTCAACAGTAACTCTCCTCTCAGAATCACCTGGTTCCAATGTGTCTGAACCCTGTGTGCTTTGAGGACCCTAATATGTGTCTCCTGAAATTCAGGATAATGCTTCAGGTTTTGGACCATGTTTCTTCCTGATGGCAAACTCAAAAAACATGTGTGGATTCCAAATAGGAATAGAAATAGGAATATTTCTGTCAGAAACTGAAATAGGAGCTCCAAGTATAATTAGCGAGACTGGATGAAGCACCATGGGTGTTGGGCTAGATGATTTCCAGAGGTCCTTTCCAATCCCCATCATTCTGTGATTGCATGAACATATGTCTTAATTATTATTTTTATTTTCCTGAGTGGACTGCTTCCCACAACAGCTCCAAAATCAACCTGCAGTTTCCATTGTTGCTGTTGAATGTTTTGTTTTTCAATTTTGAAGGCTGTTTATAGTATTGTCAAGTCTTTGTATTTACAGAAGTGTGCCTAAACCTCTAAAATATTGGGACTAAGAGAAACATTTGAGACATTAACAATATTTGAGTGATTTATATAACATTTTTAATTCCAAAAAGTAATAATAATTATAAATAAATAAATAAATAAAGGAGACAATGAAAGTTAATACTTTTGGGAAATCAAGAATTTAGGAAATTTTGTAAATCAGATTATTCCTGAGATGTGCAACAAAATTCTGAGAAGCTGGCAACATTGATTATAAACCCATTTTTCTAGCAGCACTTTGTTCTTTAAATATATAAAATACACTGGTGTGCATTTTGTTGCTGTTGGCTTTTATGTCCTTGATATTCTTGCATTGTCTGCCTGGCAGGAGCAACCAGCAAAGCTGTCCAGCATTTATTCCTGTTTGATAAGGATGAACTGGTTCAAATTGCAGTAACTGTAACCTGGATCCCTATGACTGACATTTAGGAAATGTATTTTTTTTTCTTATGCCTTATTTATAAAACCTGTTACTCTAATGAACAGTATTTTCTACAACGGTAGAAGGGATCTTGGGCAAAAGAAACTTGAAACATTTTGTGGAAGAAGGTGGGTGAGGGCTGGATCATGCTTTGCAGTGGGAAGAGGAAAAGAGGGAAGGAACACTATTGGTTTAAATCACATTGGAACATTTTGACATTCTTTGTTATGACATTGAAATCTAAACCAAACTGCTCTGACCAAAACTGGTCTCCTAAGTGCTAACACAAGCTGGCCTGTATTTACCTAGGTGTTTAATTTAGCTCTTCTGACTAAACTGAAATCCTGTTAGAAGTGCAGAAATGGCTGCACGGTGAAAGGTGGAAGTATACAAATGAATTTGTCCAGTGGTCAATATGTTTTGAGCATCTGTAGCTTGACTAGAGAGAAATTTGTGAGTGCAGCAGAGCACTTATTTAAGTGCCTAAATCTAATTTCCATAGCCTAAAAGGATGGAAAATCTTGGCTTAATTTTATTGAGTCAGGATTCCATGGCAATAAAAAAGGAAACTGCAAACACATGTTCCACTAAATTAAACTACTGTTTTTCACTGTTTGCAATTGAGGCCCAAGAGTCATTGCAAAGATAGCAAGCCAGTCTGCCAAGAGCTAGATTGTGCCCTATCTGTCTTCTTTAGTCAGAACAGTCCATATGCATTGTTTAGAAATATTTAGAACAGTTGATAGAGAAGGAGGGGAGGATGATCCTGTCTAATATATCTTGATGAGTGGTTAGGACTGCAGCATAGCTGCTGCTCCTCCTTCCATTTAAAAAAATGAAAAGCCTCTATGTATGAATGCTCTGGAATTTGATCCTCAAAGTTAACAATTTTTCTTCTGACATGAACTTGATCAGCTTAAGAGAGTATAAGAAAAAGTATTTGAATTTTTTGGATTTTTTTGTATTTGTTTTACTGCTGAGGGCAGGGAGACATAGGATGTCAAAGTGCTTGTTGGAATTTTTTCCCGCTCTCTTGGTTCTGTGTTAGTTACTTGTCAACATATACTCACGAATACTCATGGTCTTGAAGGACTCATGGCACCCTTGTCACAGGACTTTAGCTGTTGAAGTAGCAAAATGTCCAAGACAGCTATGAGCTGGGTTACTCTGCCAGTAGCAGGCAGCTTCTCAGCAGACCTTAGTGCTGGGAACCCTTGTGAATGGGTACTGTGGGCATCTCTTGGCTATAGGATAAAGCACTACATGTACACTTCTGGGTAGAATCTCCATATTGCTCCCTGAATTGTGTTGCTGTATCAGGTTGGTCAGCGCTGAGCATACAGCCTTGAGTATTACTACGTGATAAACACCATTTATCAGATGTATTATTACTACCTTAATGAGTTTTCTTTTTGAGATCTTAATTTAATATCTCCCTTACTAGTAACAGAAAGGGGGACAATTGCCAATGGAAGAAGCCTAGTATTTGAGAAAAAGTCCCAGTGAAAGTCACTCTTTTCCAGTTACTGTGACCTATATTTAAGCACTCTGATTTAGTATATTTAGAGACTGCAATGAACAGGGACACAGTCCTCCCTCTGTTTGCCACCATGTGTAGGAGGAGGCACTCAGCTGCCCGAGAGCACTTTCTAATAACACTCCAGATTATCTCATGTAGCATAGAGAAGTGCCCAGGCTAGGAAGCCCACAGTGGCTTCCCACTGTAGGAAAGCTCAAAACATTCTTACAAACTGGGTGACTGTAAAGTCAGGGAGAGCAAAACTTTTGCATGCAGAGGCAGGGATAGGGGATAAATGGAAAGGAAGTGTTAGTGGGATACTGCTTTCAGCTCTTTGGGTATGCTGTCACTCCAAATCAACCTCACTGCCTGTGACCAAGATAATCTGCAGGCAGTAATAAACCACAAAACCTCTTTTCAGAGGGAGGAATTGAGACATCAGGGATTGGTTGCTATACCCATGTCTGACCTAAACATTATGTTTCAGGTCTGCTTACATGTTATCCAAGCTGTGCTTACGTGTGCATGACATGCTCATTGGTTTAGAAGCCCAGCTCAATGCCCTGTATGTGCTCACACCATTAGCTTCCTTGCTGGTCATAGCCCTGACTTTTCTCTACCATTTTCAGGCATTGATCTGGGATGACAATGGACAGCTGATGTTGCAGTCAGGTCATTTTGAAGCTGCAGTTTTGCTTTGCCTTTGCCATAGGTGGGTAGATTCAGTGTAACGGCATCAGTGACCTCATAGATGTGTTTTAGAAGTGGAAGAAACAGGGCTGTGAATCTTTGGTGAAACCTGCTAGGAAAAACAATCTGCAGATGAAGTATGCTTTTTCTGAAGGATATAGTACAGTTCATAGTGGCAGCCTGTGAAAGTATTAAATGGACATCTTTAACACGCTAAGAGTATACAGGACAGGTAACAGGACAGGTAAACCTTGATCCCTCGCAATCCCAGGCAGTTGCTGTTGTTCTAAATGTAAGAAATTTTTCCTGGCAGAGCTGATACAAGAATACTATTTTGAAGCTAATTAAAATATGTCAAATCATCAAAATACTTTTGGAGAACAGTATCATGAGAAATTAAATTCACTGCTTTTGTAAATAGTAAAGCAGTGAGTATTTAATTAGGCACAGATTTAATTATAGAGAGGGTGACATCTTTATGATAACAGTATAAAAGTAATTAAACGTCACAGGAGCTGAACTGGACTGTGTACAGTCCTGCATTCTCAGTGTGCAGCTGTGCAGAGCAGGTTATCAGACACCCACAAGTCTGTGACAATCTGCTTTTGTTTTGCAGCTGGCTGAGTGTCTGTGAGTAATGGTGTGCCTCCCGTGGCAGAGCAATGTTTAATTGACCACAGCTAAAAAATTGGCAGGGTGGATTTTAAGCAGGCATCATCTGAGAGAAGAGATTTTGTTTTCTTGTATAGGCAATAGAAGGTTTGTAATGATGTACTGTGTATCTTTTATTCACTGTAAATAGTGGTGGTTTGCCAATACTCAAAAGTTAAACCAAGAATAGACTGTATTTTTACCCCTTTTATAATTCACGGAAGTTTTATTTGTTTGAAACATACCCAATGCCAAGTGACCATCTTTCTTAATGACATTATTCAGGTGTTCTGCACAACACATTTTCAAGTCAAATTAGATATGAAAAATGCTTCAGAAACACACAAAGTAGTTAGGGACAGTTTTTAAGGGGAAGTAAAAGATGACAAATTTATTGTTGCAGTACTTTTTGTTATTTCTGCTTTATTGTTTTGTTTTGTTTTTGCTTTGGTTTGGTTTTGTTCTAGTTCAGATTTCTTTATGCCAAGAGAAAATGTTCTTATTACATGCATATTTTTGGTACTTGAATAAGTAGTCATTGTATAAGCAGAGCCCAGCTGAAATGAAGGAAAACCCACAAAGTATTGAAAGAGGGGAGAGAGAGAAGGAGGATTCAAGGGGAAAGAATATATCCATGCAAACTCAGCTCAACATTAGCAGTTTGTCACTGGTGACTTGGGTTCAGGTCCTGGCTCAGCAGCAGTAGGTATGCAACCTTACCTGGCCAGGTCTAGCAACTATTTGGATCCCAGACAGAACATTGTGTTTGGTGTGGTGATGAGATGTTAAGTGTAGAATAACAGGACCAAGTGGTGAGAGAAAGTGACAGAATGGGAATTTGATAACCAACACTAGTTTATTCTACAAACAAACACCTCTCACCTCTGGTCTAGATATGCATAGTGTCATCTTATCTCTCTGCAGGCAGGATGAACTCCAGATCATCCAAAAAGGAAGATGTGTTTGTGCTGGAGCTCACCCTTGGTTTTCTGACACATCTTCTCCCACTCTGCTTATAGTGATGTGCATGTGACTGCCATCACAGGTGGCACTCCACTCTAAACTAGCTTCAACCAGGTCAATGAGGTACACCCAAGATATTATTATATGAGTCTGTATGTAAGAGATGTCTCATTATAAAGCCATAGAGTATTAAATAATTTAAGCTGCCAGGTGAGCACTCTTAGTGCTCTGGTCCATCTTCCTCTACTAGAAGCAGTGCCAAATTCCAAGCAAAATTAGGTTGCTCAAGGTCTTCTTTGTATGCTTATGATAGTCCATAAAGGTGAGATGATATTTTAAAAATGTCCAGTTATGGAATTCAAAGATATGCAGCATAAATCAAATTAATGTGTCAGTGGATGAACCAGTTTATCTATTATATTTCACAGACGATGATATAAGAACTTGAGAGACATGATGTCCCTCTGTCTCTGTGATTGGCTTCAGACAAGTTTAATCATTTTCATATCTTGTCTAGGAAAACAATGATGATTCGTTTGTCAGGGGATCCATGATATACAAATTAAGGGAGCTGTATGAAAACCAGCTGTGTTATCCTGATTTTCTCACACTATAGCACAGCTCTAGCCCACACTACAAATACTGAGGTAGAACCCACAGAGTGTTTTCCATGAATTAAGTGTTTGCCCTTGGTGGACCCAAATGACAGATAAGGGGAACAGAAATTTGATTTCTTAGAATCATAGAAAATATGGCAGGAAAGCACAATAAAAGTGTGTTTTATTTACCCTCTAGCCTAAAAAATTATGTAGACCATTTTTACTGAAGTTTGTCTAACTCATCTTTCAGAAACCTTAAATTCCACAGGTTCCTTAAGACATCTTTTTCCAATGTTTTACTGTCTTACCTACTAGAAAACTTTTTCTATTGTCTGAATAAAATTTTCCTTTATGCAGGTTCTAGATCTTGACGATTTTCCAAGGCTTAGTGGAACTGAACAGTTTGTTTTCTTTCTCTTTGCAGGTACCATTTACATATTTTAAAATTACTACTGTGGAATTCTTCTTTTTCTTCTTTGGATCAAAAATCTCTGTCTCTTCACCTTTTCCTCTTGAGCCACTTTTTACAGTCCTTTAGTCATTATTTCTGTTGCTTTCTTCTGGACTTTGACTGGTTCATTGTGGTGCCTAAAACTGCACACACAACTCCCAGTGAGAAATTAAATAAGCTGATGAGAGCAGAAAAATTACTTCATGTGCCTTGCAGACTATATAGTTGACTTTTGTATGACATGTGGTTCTTTCAGATTCCTGTAGTCTTGAAGGACTGTTTCTGAAGATTTTTTGTTTCCTACTTGATGCTTGTAACGCTAATCATTCCTTTTAAAGTACAGTATTTTTCTGAATTTTGTTCTAAGATGTCAGACCACTTTTTCAGTTTATCAGGGTTACATAGGATTTGTCTCAGTGCCTTCTATTTTTACCAGCTAAAAATTCAATCTCTATACATATCAATCACAAGGATGATGGAAGAAAAGCAGGTTAGTACTAAGTCCTGAGGAGACTCCTGGAGGAACTGCACTTGATAAATGTGTCAAGTTTAACTATGGGTGTAACTTAGTAATTAGTCTTTGACTTTGGTTCATGATGATTTTTCTGTCTGACAAGGATTTCATCCAGGTCATTTCACCCAGGTCAGTTTACCTTAGCTTGCTTTTGAGAATGTTGTAGAAGATAACATGAAAAGCCTTATTATTGCTGTTCTTGTCTGCATGGTATTCTATTCCAGCATAGATTCACTTGATGTACTTTTTGTTGATGAGTCATAAGTATTTTTCACATACTTAAAGCCTGTTTCCTGCCTCTCCAGGGGTGATATCAGCTCACTCCAGGACAAAACAGGGTGTTTCTTCTTCCATTACAAGATAATTTAATTTTAAGGCCATTTTCATTGTCATTGTAATATGGTTCTTCGTGTTAAATGTCCTCAGAGCATAGCCTGGATATTTCTTCATTATCCTAATACTTATGAACACTATGAACTAATTTTTTCTTCTATACTACTGTACATAATAGTACTGTTGTGTTAGTCTATATCAAATAAAACCACATGTTACCTTGGTATTGTAGAGGTATAGACAAACAGATATCCAGGTGGAATATGTTTGAAAGCTGTTTACTTTCTTTGTGGAGCAGATAAAGCAGTAAGTCAAATTCAGCCCTGTTTTAAATTTTGTGATTTTCAACACTTCTAAAAATGATTTTTTTTAATGTCTAGATCTTCTAACTTTTAATAAAACAGGATGCTGTGTAGTTGTAATCAGGGAAAAAAAAATACTTTTGGGGAAAGTCTATTTTGTAAGTGAAACAAATAATGAGTTTTGATGTACTGCAGCTGGAAATATTGTTGAGCTGGAGATTAGTTTTGGTTTTAATCTTTCATTTTGAGAAATAATAAAGTGGCCAAACTTGGCTTTTTTTTCAGCTTCCCTAGAGATTTTGTGCTCTAACACTAATCTAGTTAGACCTCAGGAGAATAATATAACTCTTTACCTAATACATGAGATCACTGTTAGCAACTGACATGCTGCAGAATGTTTATATAGTTCCAAACAAATTAATATGCAGCCTAAGATGGATTTTCAGTTACAACACTTTACTGCTGCAGCACAGGTAGATTGTGGTAAATCTTATAATATGTAGATATACTTTGTGCCTGTACCGTCAAACATATAAATTATGACTCCTGATGATATAAATACATTCAGAGAGCCCATTCACTTTTGGAAAGCACTTGACCCAACAGCTTGCCTTTCTAGGACTTAGAATTGTTAATCTAATCAGTCTTGAAAAGTGTTTTTGGAGATGGCTGATAGCATGCCTGAGTCATCTTTAATTGATAAATAATGCTTCATCAATAATAATTGATTTACTTACAAGATTCTTGTATGATTATGAAGCTAAATATGTCATCCGAACTCTCATCATTTGACTGATCTTTGGGATAGTATTTTTGCTGGTGCTATCTTAGGGAATGATGGAAAATTTGTTTAACTTTTATAATGTACTGAACAAATAAACATTTCTTTAAAATCTGGAAGGGCTATTCTTGTTTACTATGACAGTGGTTGTAACACAAGCCACAGAATATGATGAAAGGACATGAATGCAAGCTTCATTTTGTGCCATACTGTTGAAGTCAGTTGATTACACTAAGTTAGAAAAAAAAGACATTAGCATTTCTATGGGAAATTATTAGGGAATCAAAGTACGATCGATAGATATTTGTAAATAATGGTATTTTTATTTTTCTGCTAAACAAAAAAACTAATGGAAAGTGGTTTTGTTTGTGTTTTTTTTTTGTTTTTGTTTTTGTTTTTGCTTTTGTAAACTGCTTTTAATGGAAAAAGCCCCACTGAGTTGAATAAATCTTTTAAATAAAAAATGAGGTGTCTCAATTAATTTCCAGTTCATTTACAAATTTTTTTTATGAAGTCCACTTAGAATGAAAACATTGCTATAAAAATGGAAAGATAATGTTGCATTTGAAACAACAGTGGTAATAAATAGATCGACTTTTTAAAGGACTATTTTATTTTGGCTGAGTCTTTCTGCATCCTACCCATATTTCAAAATTATTTCAGAAGCCAGAAATCTACTGTGTTTTAAAGAATATATTTTTCATCATTAAATATTTCTCAGTTCTGTCACCTATTTCCATCATCTATTATGATTGAAAATATTTTGGTCCTTGCACACATTTATTCATACCCCTCCAGCCCACATACCTGTAATCTACATTAAATCTCCAATCTTGAATCAGTGAATTTGTGCTCCTTTGTTTTCCAAAGACTATTGGTGCCAGAGATTGTGTTTCCTTGAAGAATGCTGTAGAAATCTTCTAGAAGCTCAGTTAGTATATTCACAAGAATGCTTGGATTGAATGTATCTCTCTAACCATCTTAAGTTTAATTTCCCATAACCTGCTTAGATAATTTTCAATTATCACTTCAGGAAAAAGAAACAATATGACACGTTTTTGATGATAAACCCTACAAGGTGCAAACTGTTGTTCCTAGAGTTCTCAAGCTATGTTGCATTTATATGCAATGCACTAACAATAAACAGAATATTTGTGAGATCTATAACAGCGGGTTATCTAACTGTTGGTTATAAAAAGACAAATAGTATTGAAACGTAAAAGAAACTGTAGAAACCATTTATTGTGATGTTGGATTTTTTTTTCCTCTACATTTTCTACTCTCTGTCATGTAAAAAATGGATATGAATTTTTTATCCTAAGGCAATTTTGTATCCTTTTGGATTTAATAACTGAAACCTCAAAATAAACAAATCCTACCAAATGACAATAAAATGCAGATAAAAATTAGAGGCAAAGAAAAGTATTCACACATTTTGGAAATATTTAAAATGAAAGTTTCTCATCTTGCAATTAAAAAAAATATAGGAAAAAGAAAAAGATGCTGAAAAAAACTGCTAGAAAGATTTAAATGATGCATAGTCTAGATTTTGAAATCTGTAATTGGCGCTTCATAATTACGTGTAATTGAGGTTCTGAGTTTCCTTCATATGTGCTTGAGTCTGAGTTTCAAGAAGTGTTTCTTCAGCTCTTTGTTTCATCATTTGAAAGATCAATTCAGGTCAAATCAGGATAAACAATAGGCCTGAACATAGTAGAAGAATAGAATCATAGAACAGTTGAAGTTAGAAGAGACCTCTGGAGACTGCCAGTCCACCACTTTTGCCTAAAACAGGGTCCTCTAGAGAAGGTTGCTCAGGGCCATATCTGGGTCGATTTTGTTTAATTCCAGGTATGGAAACTCCACTGTCTCTCTGGGTGGCTTTTATTGACTCTTTCTCAACTATTCAATGATTCTTAGAAATTTGCTTTGCCTCTTCCTCCCATCGGAAGTAACCAAAATTGTTTGTGCATCATTATTTTAAAGTCAGAAATTGTATTCATGTCGTTAAATCCCTGAGGCTGTTCTAAGAAATGGTCCTAGAAATAGCAGATAGGTAATTTCCATGCCAGAAGGTACTACTAGAGAGATCTTTAAATTTAGATTTGTATTTTTTGCCACATGTTTGAGTTCTATAGCTTAGATTTAAAAACAGTCATCATTTAGACAATTTAAAGTGAAACTTTCTCTACTTTGGTCTGCAGCTGTAGGTTGTTCAGGCAGCTTTGCTCAGAGACTGAGTAGTCTTGGTAGCATCTGTGACTGGCAGTCATTTTTCTCCGTAAAGCTCCTTCTAAGCACTTATATAGAAATACAGGGCCTCAATCATGGAACAGAAAAACACTTACTTATATCCCATACCTATTAGAGGCTACAACTATCTCTGCTGATGCCAGTGGCTTAATTTAAATATGTGCTTGTTTGCCTGAGTAACAGATGTCTTCTTCAATCATAGCCTCTGAAAGATCATTTTACATAAAAATAGGTTTTTTTCATATTTTTGAGATGGCAAATTCCCCTGTCTTTATCTGGTAAATTCATTAGCATATGTTTTTCTGAATTACAAATATTAGCATAATTTGATTTAACTTATTTAATTGGTATCACACCTAATTGTGAATATAATTTGAGTCACAAAAATGGGGTATAAACTCACATAATGTGCTGCTCTTGAATAATATGTAATACCATAGAAGTAGACCACTGATGATTCATGAATGCAGGAAAGAGTCTAGTTTTGGAAATATTCAGTGTCTGCGATTTCTGTGGGTTAAATATTTCTTGAAGGAAGCAAACTGTTTAAGTAGATAAACACATTCTGCATGCTTGGATGAGATCATGCTAATTATCTACTGCAAGCTGGTACAGGCATTATCCTGCTAGCTCTGGAACTAAGAGAGCTTACAGATGTAACAAGCATAAATTTACCTTGCTACAGCTGCCTTTTTCATTTTGCCACAGTGGTGACATGCTAAAGACATATATTGTCCCACAAGCTGGGCATATTTCAACCATTAGCAATTTGAGGACAATTTGAGGCAAGTCATACGTCTGTAAGTCAGCATGTTTCATCCTGGAAACATTAGTGCTTGAGGAGAGTTGGTAAGGCAAAAGGCCAGGTTGAACGGGAGACCATGCACTTAAAAATTATCTAGAAGTCAGATGAGTTGTGAAGTGCTAGAAGAGCCTTTCAATCAGAGAGGAGAGCTATTTGCACAAGAGATGGTCCAAACAGTATGTGAGATTTTTGGACAGGGTAAAAATACTAGCCTCTCCTCCCCTGTGCAGATAGCAGGAGATAAAGCTTGTGAGAGAGGTAGGAAAATTAGTTTTGAAAATTTGCTCTCTCTTTTTCACTAGACAGATGACTGTTTTCCGCAGCCTGAAATTTCTTGACACATATATCTGTTCCATTTCCCCATTAAAAATAAAAGCTTTAAAGGAAATAATTTAGAAGGTTTTTTTGTGGTGGATCTTTGCTCTGATGTGAAACTTGACTTCTAAATACAAAATGGGTTTTCAAATGCTAGCCAGGCCATCTGCACCAGCTCTAATAATAGAGCTGCAAGCAAAACCTGTTCATCAAGAAGTGTTCTGTTCAGGGTCCAGTACAAGCTGGAATGTGCAAATAAGAAGAGCTTGCAGGTTCAGAAGGTTCTTGGTTAACTATGTTCATAGGCTTTGGTACGGGGCAAGGATGAATAGGACAATTCTTAACTGATTCATCAGGACATGGTCCTTAGTGACGCGCAGTAGGCAGGGAAGTTTGCCTACACCCATATTTTTCCAGCACCAAACCATATGTCTGTATTATCATGAAGGGCCATGGGTATTCATGCTGCATTCCTGCAAGAGGGATTTGCTATGATCATCTCTTCATATTCCTGAGTTTATACCTGGGTACAATCCAGTGATGCATCCCCAAGTATAGGAAATACCTATATGGTGCTTTTCTAAACTATGCCTTGGCAGCAGTTAGTATCTCTAGAGTGGTACACTGTTAAACTTAGACACTATTTATGTATAGCATCATAGAATAATTCTAATTGGAAGACACCTTCAAGGTCATCAAGTCCAACTGTTAACCAGTATTGCCAGGTCATCACAAAACTCTGTTACTGAGCAGCACATCTACGTGGCTTTTAAATACCTCCAGTAGTGGTGACTCCACCACTGCCATGGGAAGCGTTTGCGGACTTTACAACACTTTTAGTGAACAATTTTTTTTCTACTGCCCAATCTAAACCTCCCCTGGTGCAACTTGAAGCCATTTTCTCTTGTCCTAACACTTGTTACCTGGCAGAACAGACCCACCCCCATCTGGCTCCAACTTAATTTCAGGGAGTTGTAGGAAGTGAGAAGGTCTCCAGGAGCCTCCTTTTCTCCAATCTAAACAACCCAGCTCCTTCAGCTGCTCTTGTGAAGCTTTCATCAGCTTTGTTGCCCTTCACTGTACACACTACAGCACCTCAATGTCCTTCTTGTAGTGAGGGGCCCAAAACTGAACCCAGTATTTGAGGTGCAGCTTCACCAGTGTCGTGAGCAGGGATATGATCACTTCCCCAGTCATGATGCCCACACTAGTGCTGACACAAGCCAGGATGTTGTCGGCCACCTTGTCCACCTGACCACACTGATGGCTCATTTTCAGCTGGCTATCAACCAGCAGTTCCAGGTCCTTTCCTGCTGGGCAGCTTTCCAGCCACTCTTCCCCAGGCCTGGAGCGTTGCCTGGGGTTGTTGTGAGCCAAGTGCAGGACCCAGCACTTGGCCTTGTTGAACCTCATACCACTGGCCTCATTCCATCGATCCAACCTGTCCAGATCCCTCTGTAAAGCCTCCCTACCCTCAAGCAGATTAACCCACCTGACTAACTTGGTGTAATCTGCAAACTTACTGAGGGTGTCCTTGATCCCATTGTCCAGATCATTGATAAAGATATAAAACAGAACAAGTCCCAGTGCTGAGCCCTGGGGAACACCACTTATAACTGTCTGCCAGCTGGATTTAACTCCATTCATCACCAATCTTTGAGCCCAGACATCCAACCAACCTTTTATCCAGTGAAACATATGCCCATTCAAGCCATGAGCATCCAGTTTCTCCAGGAGAATGCTCTGGGAAATATAGCTTGTTGTGTCATATATATATGTGATATATCATGTTGCTAAGTTCAGTTCCTTGTGTTGGTAGAGCTTTTCAGGGCATACCCAAAGGATCTGTTTTGTGCTGAAACTTGTGTATGTCTATGAATGTTTTCTTGTCTGGTGTTCTGGGAAGGTGGAGTAAGAATCAGGTGCCTCTGGTGTGACTTTTGTCTTTATCTCCATTGCAAATCAGACACATGCCAGCAGAAATAAACAGTGAGACTTTTAACCTATTTCCTTTCTATATGCTGAGCAGCATTAAAACTGATTTAAACCAACACCAGACTCCAGTGACATGTCTTAGCAAGGGGATGAAAAGGAGATGAGAAATTAGATCCAACTTAAAGCCTTAGCTACCTCTGCAGGGTGACATACCTTTTGTGTAGCTTCAGATCATTTTCATAAAAATCCAGCAATGTAAGCATCTTTGTAGCAGAATTTCTCCTGTTGTGTCTAAAGCACTTAGCTCTCATAAGGAGGTGGTTTTGTTTCACTGTAGAATCCTGCAATGACTCTAAAGCTTCCAAGCCTGAAATTGCAAGGCAACTATTGCTTACTGAAGGAATAAAACTGCTATTTTGTGCTAAATTTTCATGTGGCTTTCTAATATGAGACAACAAAATGCTTAGTAGTCTTCTGATTACTTTTAATTAAGGAATTGATGAAAAAACTAACCTAGAAATGAAAGCTTCACAGTTGATTGCATAAAAGAAATTGCAAAATGTTCTCATTTAATGTTATTTAGGCTTAAGCATTACCAGAAACATTTCCCAGAGACCAGTCCCAGTACTGCTCTTTTGCTTGAAGAGTCCCTGGAAATTGTCAATAAATAGGATTCCCGTTTGCTGACATATAAGTCTCTACTTTTTGGTATTACATTTTTCTGGAGTTTAACTAGAATAAAGCTTGTATTTGAGTGCCAGAAACTGGTTATTGTGTGTTTCTTTGTAAGAACATTGTGACAGGCTGGCTTCACCTATCGAGAAACAATGTTAGCTAAAAACTGGAATAACTGTCAGATTGGAATTATTAAAAAAAAAAAAAAGAGTTTTCCCTCCTAGGCTCTAACTGAAAAAGCTACTTGGCTTTTAGAAAAAAAACTAATGTCTGAATAAAGCTTTACCATAACATTTCTGGAAGAAATGAGATCATTTGCCTTGGACAAACATTGATAATTATTTCTGGGAAGAGTAAGAGTAGCATTTTCATCGGTTGATTTCACTGGATGATACGTGTGAACCAACATTTATTCCACACAGGGAAACTAAGGCATGTAGTGTTAATCATCCACACCAATGGATCCACTAACTAGATCCAACGTTGCTGTTAAGTTCATCTGGTTGTGAGATGGTCTTTCATAGAAATCTGCCTGCAGAAGGGTCTGTGAAACATCATGATTTAAGAGGAGTTGATAATAGAGGTGAACAGACTCAGTTCTTCATTAAGAAGTTGGAATGAATGAAGATGGTGGGATTCAACTTACCTTAATGTAGATGCCAATATCTGAAGACGTCATGCTGGATTCCTCCTTCCCTAGAAGAAACAGGCAATCCTAGGGAACAATTTATCTGATTGTTTGTGGTGGTTTGACCTCATCTGGTAATCATGTGCCCACCAAGCCACTTTCTCTTTGTCTCCTCAGCAAGATGGGAGAAAATGAGATTAAAAACTCATGGGTTGAGAAAAAGGCAGTTTAATAAAGAAAAGCAGAGATGAGGTGTGGAAGCAAAAAGAAGCAAAACCAATTTATTCTCTATTTCCCATTAGCAGGTAAAGTCCAGACACTCCTGGGAAGTAGGGTCTTGGTATGCATAGTGGTTGCTTCAGAAGACAAATGCCTTAATAACAAAGGACAATGCCCTCCTTACCCTCTTTCACCTAGCTTTCATTGCTGAGTATGACATCATATGGTATGGAATATCTCTTTGGTCAGTTTGGGTCAGCTGTCCTGACTATGTCCTCTCCCGACTTCTTGTGAACCCCCAGGCTATTGACCTTTAGAAGTCAGTGGGTTACACAGAAAACCTTGATGCTGTGTGCATTGCGTCTGACTGAGCTTGAGTTAATTTTCCCCATAGCAGCCCTCCCAGTGCTGTGCTTTGCATTGAGAGCTGGAAAGCTGCTGGTAATACACCCATGTTGTGGCTACTGCTGGGCAGGGCTCACACAGCACCAAGGCTGTTTTTTCAACATTTCACCCCTCCAGTGCCAGTGGGATGGGGTGGACTGGATCCTGGGAGGGAACATGACTGGCACAGCTGACCCAAACTGACCAAAGGGATTTTCCATACCATATGATATCAGCTTAACAATAAAAGCTAGAAAAAGAAGGAGGAGAGGGGGGCATCCACTTGTCCTCCAGAGCAGCTGCTACATGTTTGGAGCTCTGCTTCTTGAAAAGGAGCCAGATATCGCCTGATGATGTGAAGTAGACAATAAATGTTTTCTTTTGCTTCCATGCATGGCCTTGTTTTGCTTTTCATTAAACTGGGGAAGTGATAGAGCAGCATAGTGGGCATGTGGCATCTAGACAAGGCATCTAGACAAGGTCAAACTACCACACTGGGCAAGCACTACACAGTAGTAGCCAAAACACTGATGTGCTATCAACATTGTTGGAGCTACAAATATGAAGCACAGCACTATGAGGGATATTATGAGGTAAATAAATTCCACCCAGCCAGATCAAATGCACTGCTCTAGATATTTTCTTCAGGATGAGGTTAATCTTGGTCCAAGAGTGCCTTTCTCATTGTGGACTGAAGAGTAGATAGCTAGTTTGAATGCAGACTTCTACTTTCTATGAGGAGTTAAATGTAAGATGCCTGTTCAAAGGTTAGATATGTTCTCCCATTGGGTCTGATGCTGCTTATGGAACTTGAAAAAAATTTCACTTGTGTAGAGGATTTTTACTGTCCCCCAGAGTTTTCTTCTCTATCATTTGGTATGTAGGAATACTCTAGCCCACCAGAGCTGTGCTGGGTGTGATCAGTTTCTAAAAATTACTTTTATTAGCACTTACTAAACAAATAAAATAAAAGCTTTATGGCTTTTATTAATCTGAAATGTATCACAGATTTTTAACCTGTCTGAAACCAAAAAAGTACTCTTGTAGCTTCAAGTGCCTAAAGCAAGGGTGTAAGGACTTTTCTGTCTGATGAACTTGATGAAGGTTGATGCAATCAACATCTTCTGCAATTATCACTTGACAATAGCAGATTAATACTTACAGTGGATGCTATTAATGCATCCTTAACAAGATGAATACTCTCGCTAATGAATTCCAGTAGCCACAGACATCAGAAGATTAAACATTCCATGTGTGCATGTGTCTGTGTGAAAGCAAAAGCAAAGCACCAAGAGTTATTATAGAGCTATTATAAACCCTATGAAAGCTGAAAATCAAGGACAGCTAAAACAGCTTCCAGTTGTTGGTTTTTACTTCCTGATCCTGCATGTCTGGAAGTTTTTGTGCTAGTGGATATTTAGCATTTGGACTGAGATGCATAAAGTTTAATTTCTGTCTCAACACATTGAAGACACTAACATTGTAGTGGAGCACAGTAGCCCAGGACAAATGAGTTTGTCATTACTAGTAAGAGGCCACATATTGAAAGGAACTATCTTAGCCTAAACACCTGCCCTAACCTGGTTTGCATGTTCTTTCAGCAAGCAGTTGGGCACCTAAAATCTAACATTAAAAGTGTTCTGTTCACTAAGCTAAATCAGATGCCTTATGCAGTACCGTTAACTCTGTCTCAGTGGAGAATTTATTCCATCTTGTTTAACTGAATTATGATTATGGTTTACCATGGTATATATGGTAAAATTTAACTTTATCCTATACAGAAAACTCCGGCCAATGACCATGAGTAAGAAAAAAGGCCCTGAGTAAGCATAATATTATATTGTGGAATAAGAGCAGTGTGAAAATAACCTCATGTGAACCCCAAAACAGAAGGATCAGAAGAAGAAACCAGCACTCTCAACATTAGTTTACTTGTGCTGGGAACTTGGGCACTGGAGCAACCTCTCTCACCTAAAGAAAATAAGTCTGCTCTCCCAGAAATCCAGGGTTTATCAGAGATGCACAAAAAACTGAGGTGATAGGGGCAGTTCTAGGATGGAACAGCCCAAATCTTAATATTTTAACTGCATTATTAATTTTTCCATTCACGCAGTATTTTAGCTGTATTATTAATTCCTTCTTTTGTTTTAACTGAATGATTGTGATATATCTTTTTAGCTGGACTGGTAACTTGTTTTATCTTAATTGGACTAATTCTTCACCTCTGCTTGCATTTCCTTTTTTTGTGCAGCAAAATGTTGTTTGACAATACGAAGGATGGCAACATATGGAAAACAAATATAGATTAAAAAGATGAAAAGAGGGAACCACTCCCAGCACATCCTTACTCAGAGATGTTGCCTGAGTCAGTGAAAATGTGGGATCACTGCTCATGGGAAGTGTTCATTACTACCATGATCTGATTAACAAGCAGTAGGCAAAAGTTTCATGAAGGCTGGGACACTTTTCTACCAGCTGTCTGTGAAATGAGGAAAATATCCCTTTGAGAAGATGTCATTTACATTACTTCCTGCACACAAGTCTATGTGAGTCTCCAGCCATCACCAACTGAAAGAAAAAGGAGCTAGAATGGAGCTGATGCCTCTTTAAATAAATAAATAAATAAATAAACCCCCAACAACCCAAAGCATTAGCTAAAGAGGAACTTTTGTTATTTAGACATGTAATCAGCAAAGGACTTTGCAACAAGTGGTGGCAGGGAGGTGATCTCACCATACTGATGTGAGGCAGCTCTCTGATGAAAGCAGCGGAGGAGTTGAGTGGACACTCATACAGGTTTTCTCTCCAACTGCGATTATGGGTTTGGATACAACTTCAGTAGTTTCAAATTATAGCTTTGAAGGAAACCTTCTGATTGTCCTCACATGCCATGCTTTGATTCATATGGTGAACTGGTCTCTCAGTGAGTGAACTAGGTCTTTTTTTCACATGAAACAAAGTAAATAAATTACTTACAATGGATGCACTCTTCATTCATTCCAGTCACTAATGACTGTTTAATTTCTTTGAAAATACTACGAAGTTATAATGTAAAAATCCCCTGAGCTTGTATGGTGCAGGTACCAAATCCTCAGCATCAGCTATTTTGTTTTACAGATAGGCTCTTACTATGCTGCAGGAATTGCTAATGTAGACATCACTTTAAAAGGTCAGATCTTGGTAATGAATAAGCTTGAATTCTCTATGGGTTAGAGATGGACAAAATGGAGATGTCGATTTGACATAAGGCTTAAAAGAGAAGTATGCCCCTGCCTCCCAGACAGCTCCAGAGGGATGTATATATATTTCTGCCATCTTGTAGTGGAAAAGGGAGTGGAATGAAAGCTATCAATGGGCAGGCCTGAAGGAAGCTGTAGTAGGGTGTCAATCATCCATGTATTCAATCACCACACAAAATTATCATTAATTGTTACCACTTATTTATTGTTTGTGTTCCATACCAATATTATTACTACAAAGCAGGCAAAGAAGCAAACAAAGCAGCATTACTTTCCCTAAGATACAGACCAGGCAGATGTATGGTCCCCAGATGCAGGGGAGCTGACTGGCACGCATGATTAGCTGGCATCCCC
Source organism: Megaceryle torquata (assembly GCA_024611175.1). Lineage (NCBI taxonomy): Eukaryota > Metazoa > Chordata > Aves > Coraciiformes > Cerylidae > Megaceryle > Megaceryle torquata. The sequence goes on from JANIJG010012479.1 coordinate 41,320, forward strand.
GTGGAGATGACACTATCTCGATGGAAGGATATGTGCAGCTCAGCTCATCCATTCCTGAGTCCAGCTTTTATAGAGCCCCTGAGATGGCCAGTACGTGCAAGGAGGCAGCGGCTCAAGGTAGCAACCCCACCCAGCAGTTTTGGTCTCTGGTCTTTCTGCAGCTGCATGCCCCCCTCAGTATGGGGGTCGTGTACCCCCCTACCCCACTAGGCCTTCCTCATCTTCAGCTGCCTCATCCTTCTCTATGAACTCTACCATCCTGTTTGAGGACAGTGTGGTCTTGCCAGCTCTCCTCTGATAAGAAGAGCTAGTCCCTCGGATAGAGGAACAGAAACTCCCTTGGCAGTTCTTGCAGCTCTCCTCCGATAAGAAGAAATTTCCCTTGGCATCTCTGTACCCATCCTGTGAGTTCCCACAACAGGCCTGCATGAATCACCCTCTTGGTGACCATCGATCAAAGTATTATCAAACCACCCTTACAGAAGCTTAATTTATAATATAAGTCTCATCATCCTGTGTGATCTGGTATAGGTGATCCTGCTCTGGCAGAGGGGTTGGACTAGATGATCTTTTGAGGTTCCTTCCAGCCCCTGACATTCTATGATTCTGTGATCTTCCCTCCAGTGAGGTTTTTTGCTTATTCATTCATTAGATTTGCCTTTTGTGAATGTTTGTGCCTGTCATACTTTAGGCAGCCTGAACATACAGGTGCAGAAGTTCTTGTTTCCCACCTCCCTACAGAAGACATTACTCATATCTGACCCCTGATCAGTGTAGAAATAACAGATGAAAAAGCTCCCCTGCTTCCCACCAGTTGATACTATTTGCTGTTTGCCCTGTCTTTGACATGTTATTGTTTGTCAGTGTTACATCTCTGATGCCCTGAATGTCTGCCTTTCCAATCAAACTGTGCCTTTGTCTCCTTGCTTCAGTAGCTGTTGCATCAAGGTGAAATCAAACTTCTGGCAGTTTTTCTCTCCTCTTGGTGGTAGAAGGAGAATTTTGCAGGAAAGATAAGGCTTTGCAGCTTTAACCTTGCCCATTCTTCCACTCTGCCACCCAACCTCCTTCCACCTCTGAAGGAAACCACTAGAAGACACCAATTGTCTTCCTAGGGCAGGGATAGCTTTTGGTTCCTACAGAACTATAAACCTTCAAGCACAGATCTGACTACAGAAGAAAGAGCTTGCAGCCATCCAGCAAGCTTAGACATTTTATTCTCATGAAGACTGTAAAAAAAAAAAGAGTTGATTAGAAGAAACTCCTACTTATTTATATTTACAGTTGAATGCAGATGGTAGTCCTTATGGTGTGCAAATCCTGAAGCATCTATATCGGCTTGCCTCAGACACCACATCCAATCATCTTCAGAGGCATTATTTTTCCTTTTTAGGAGTAAGGCCCTAAGCATTGTATATAGATTTCTTTTTAAATATCATTATGTCTCAATCTGTCAGTAAAGTCAGGATAAAACTACAAGCTTTATTTGAGGATACCATTTCTTTGCTAAAATATATGTCATTCATCATAACAATAGGCTCTAGAAATAGGAATCCCATTGTGACATTGTGGAGCATTAGTACATGAAATTACTGGCTTTTCCATAAAATAACCACTGAGCCAAAGCAGTAAATAGCTGATATTAAAGAACAAAATTTCCTTTTGTATTTCATTTACTAAATATTTTTATTCTGTTGAACTTCTCACTGTACTAAGGAAACAAATTTTTTCCTTTGAATTCCAACTAAAATGAATTTTTCCTCTGATATTAGTGTAGATGCTGGAGGCACTGCCTTCTCTATGGGATTAAAACCCAGCCTGCATTCAGTTCTGTTCTCACCAAAAATGGCAATTCAGTAACTTCCCAGTAACTGCATTAAGAGGGATAAAAGCTCTGTAACTTTGCTTTTGCAAAAACTTGCAGTCTTAACCAGGCAAGACTGACTCCTTTCAGTGATTGTTTTTACACACATTATAACATAAATGTATTTCCTTTTAAATGCTAGTAGTCTGAGGGAAAGGACTACAGTGGGATCCTACCAGTCTTGATGATGGAGGGTCACCTTTCAGGTATATCAGTGATTCATCTTCATTTCAGAGCACAGAGATACCTGTGCATTCATCTTGTGAAATGGAAATCCCAAATTCAAACCAAAACAGACACAGGTTGATACCTAGGTATGTGAACCTCCCAGCAATTTGTCCATCTACTAAAACTTCCCAGTAACTGCATTAAGATGGATACAAACCCCTGTAACTTTGCTGAAGATTCCTCTTTGTTAATTGCTTTCTTTTGGAGGTAAGCACTAGGCCATCACTGGAATTTCATAGGTCTTATTTAGAAATGTGTGAAGCACATAAATGCACATCTCCACAAAGGCCCACACACCACCATGCTAACATTTAACCAAAAGCCTCCTGGCAGAAGGGTAAGAAAATTAATCTGCTGAAAGGTTATCAGTTCTCCCTCTGTCTTTTTAGACTATTTTTCAAAATAATTCTCTTGAACTCTCATTGTCTTATCTTGTTGTCTGATTATTTCTATCTAAAGGAATTCTGAAAAGACCATGGCCATTGCGTAGGTGCTGAAGATCCAGGGAACAGCATAGAAGAGTCTCCACCACTCTGTTGCAGCCAGGGGTCACTGAAAGCCCAAAGGTTGTTCTTTCTTAGTAACCCTCCAGTAAAAATCTGCAAGTGCCTTTAGTACAATGACAGAGATGCAAGAGGGCTTTCATCTGTGCCTTCATGTCTGAGTCCCTCCTAATCCACAGCCAGAGTCCTGGATGCAGGAGTAACACTGACACATTTGCTCTCTACAACTTGAGAAAAGTAATTTGATGCCTGAATTTCATCTCCCCCTCTCTAACCAACAGGGCTAATAATAACCTCCTCATCGCTGCACTTGGTTTAGTGCATTAGTAGCTGTCAAACATCTACAGAAGTGAAAGGGACTATTTAAGGGTATATGTCCCTGACACAGTACAGCACAGTGTAAAAATACATATTCAGGAGAGTGTAATTAGGCCTGTGCTCTACCCTGAAAATGAGCTTATGAGGTACATGGGAAGTGCCAGCCAGAAGAGGACTCCTCAGTAGCAATACCCAAGGTTTCTGAATCATGATGAGTGAGTGAGTGAGTGAGTAATGTGAGTTCAGGCACCTGCTCTGGAGCTAAGACACCACCTTCTTCCCTCATGGTCCACTTCTAGACTGACTGTGACCTTCTTTCCCATCCATCCATCCATCCATCCATCCATCCATCCATCCATCCACTGTTGAACCAACTGTGGACCTGGTACACCTTGCAGTGTTCCTATGTTTTCCCATATGGCTTCCTTCACAGCCATCCTCAGTCTATGACCTTAAGAGCATGACAAAGGAAAGCTGGAGGCAGTTAGTGATCTGAGGAAAAGCATAAAAGCAGAACTTAAAACTTACATATAGAAATAACTCTGTTCCAGAACAGTAACTATGGAAAAAAAAAAAAGAAAATCTTAATTTGGACTCAGCAGTACCTCACCTCCCCATGCTGCACACACATCCCTCATGCCTGGGGAAGTCACTGCAATTCCTACTGTTGTCATAGTCCCCTCACTTCCAGCTGTCGGCTCTGCATCTTCCCTTTAATTAAGGGAACTAGCCAAAGGAAAGTCATTACTATTTAGAGAGCATAAAAATGTTGTTTGTAAAGCTTTTAAAATCTATTCAAGTGCTGCAAGAACCACGGATACCCTACTGAACTGAAGCAAACAGGCTGCAGCATAGGAATTAATTCATAGCAGAGATTTTAGTAGCTCGACAAGTTGCCAGGAGGTTCACACATCTGCTGTCAACCTTGTGTCCATTTTGATTTACAGCTAGATCTGTTCTGTTTGGGTGTTTCTCTATGTATTACTGAGGGTCAGAAGGACATTTGAATGGGTACTGTTCTTGCAGAGCACTTTAAACAGAAAAAAAAGGACAACATGGCACATACAGCAGCAAAATTTCATTAGTTCAGTTGCATGCTGAATTTTTACAGCACTTTCCTATATGCAATTCTGACAGCAAAATGAAATAGCAACAAAAAAGTAGGAAAGAAGTAGATAAAGTAGGGTACATCAGGGAGAAGTTTAAATATGGGTCTTAATTTGGTATTTGGAATCAGATAATACAGTAGGAAGCAATTAGAAAAAATAATTTGTGTTTGGGTCTGCTTAATATTAATCTCAGCCCCTATTTTCTGTTCATATTAATCAGCACATTGTAGGTTAGTGTGTTGGTGCTCCTGATGCTGTCCTTTACTGTGGCAGCACTGAGTATCTTGCATCTTTTGTTCTTCTGGACAGGACAGCTGCTGTCCAGAGGATGTGTCTTTTGCTGCAGACAAAGGATCAAAAGGGTTTGATTTGAAAAGAAACATTCAAGTTCAAATGCTGAAACCCATTATAATGCAAATTAAACTAAGTTAGGATTAAAATTGCAACAATTTTCCTTAAACAAATGTATTCATGGTGACAACCAGACAAAGATATGTCATTGGTTTGTTTCTGACCTCAAAAACTGAGTTTTCACAGTTAGCACAAAGGCATGATATAGTAGAAAAAAAAAAAAAGAGACTGAAGGATATGCAGTAGAGTTAGCATTAATATTGTGAAGTGTTTATAGCATTAGATGCCTTTAATTAATGCCATCTACCTGGAAGGTGGGAGCAATTGTTCACCAGAGGTTCAGGAATGAAAGAGCCTCACCACTGTATCTTCATCAGATCTGAGCATGGTAAAGGCAAATCTTGAGTGCTACCTGTGGGTTTAAGAGAGGAATGAATCAGTTTTGACAAATTTGGCTATGTTTTCCTAGCCTGCTTTAAAACCAGTGCTGGTTTCTAAAGACAAACTTTAGATGAATGTGTGTGTTTCTTCCGCATGAACTGCTAAGCGGCCCAGAGTATTTCATCCTACCCTTTCCAGTTCATCTGGGCCTGATGTATCTGCTTTAGATGGTACAAGGCACCTGATTAAAGTGCTCCTACCATTAAGTGCACATCAAGAGCATTCCTGTAAGTGCTCCACACCCAAATCAGTTAGTTGCACACTGGAAGTATAAATGCTCCATGTGAAGTCAGGCCCTGGCATGAGATAATTTGGTCTCCAAGTAGGGTGTGCCTCTTGCACCCATGTAATTGTAGGAACCTTAATTCATGAAAGCAACTAAATGAGAAAGAAAGCACCAATTTTAAAGCATAGGTTACAAAAGGAAAAGGCAGTGTGGACAGCTGCCAGGGTGTGATAAAGGATCATGAAATCATCCTGGGTTGATGATGGTGAAATCATTCCAATTACATTTTGGATGTAACTTTAAATCTTTTTTATTTCCTCTGTCTATTAGTGCCATCTCCCCTTTTCTTTTCTTTTTTTTTTTTGTCTCTGAAGTCCATTAGGCTGCAGTCCTGCTACTCACCCCTACAGAGTTAAGTGGGAATGATGTAATCAGCACTTCAGACAGAGGTTCACAAGAAAATTCCAATGGATTAAAAGAAAAAATTATATCAGTGACTGCAAAAGAGTCACTGTAAAGTGCTTGTAATCAGCATGACAATTATCTACAATTAAAGAAAACAGTCTTAAAGTGCTTGTTTTGATGAATATAAACAGAAAAGTGTCATCCACAATAATATCTCTGGTATAAGATAAAACTTTGATTGCTCATACTGTTTAACCCATACAATGTTTCCATCAACGTCATAGTCCGTACTCAGAAGTGATGTATAGGCAGTGGGCTTTCATATGCCACAGGAGGCACGGGGACTGTTATTACTGGTTGTGACACAGTAGTGTCCAAATCAGTGTCCCACTGTGCTGTCACAGTAAGAATGTATGTTAAGAGAGTCTAGACAGCTAAGAAAGCATCAGGTTAAAGGAAAAAGCAAGGCACAGAGATGACTGACCTACAGATCACACATCAAATTAACAGCAGAGTCAGGAAAAGAATTATGTTTCTTTAGCATTCAGGTCAGTTCACCAGGCTGCATTACTATCCAAGAAGCCTGGAGTAACTCAGCGTAATCATCTTCCACACTAATTATGGCCAGTGCTGTGCTGGGTATTATTATGTGGCCTCCCAGAAGTATAAATTGACCATTTTTATTTCAAGTAATTAGATTCTCTTCCTTTGCCTTAAGAATTCCCCTGTACAAAAAAGCGACTTGTAATTTCCCACAGACACTTGGTAACCTTACTTTCACTCATAAAGCAAGAGGCAGCAAATTACATGGAACAAACCCACTCTTAACTAATTTCCCACCCAACTAACTGTAAGTTGTTACTAGGTCTTTAATAATTGCACCATAGCTTTGAACACAGGAAGTTCCACCTCAACATGAGGAAAAACTTCTTTACTGTGAGGGTAACGAGCACTGGAACAGGCTGCTCAGAGATGTTCTGGAGTCTCCCTCTCTAGAGACTTTCAAAATATGCCTGGATGTGTTCCTGTGTGGCCTGCCCTAGGTGTTCCTGCTCTGGCAGGGTGGTTGGACTTGATCTTCAGAGGTCCCTTCTAACCTCTATCATTCTATGATTCTATGAATAATCATCTTAACCAGCTATTCTGCTAGTTACTGTTAATTATAACTTGTGGGTTCAAAAACTTAAAATTTTCTCTTAAAATCAAATATTTTTCCTATCTGTTCTTAGCTGAGATCATTCCATCATTCTCAGCAATGAAATGTCTTTGACTTGGGAAAATGAAGTGTGACAACTTAAAAAATAAAAATAGTGATCTCTCTACCCCCCACTGCAACTTCAGCAATAAACACCACTCAGTGCGTGTAACTAAACAAAATGCAAATGTGTGTTTAGTAGATAGCTTTCCCTTCCCACACTGCTTCATTTTTGCTTACAGTTTGATGACAGTCTGCCATTGGTTTAGTTTATAAATGTATGGTTATATCTGTTTCACCTAACCTCAGTAAGGTACATATGAGCTTGCCTCAAATTGTCTTTATAGCCAATGAAAGGAAATTAAACATTGTGGTTGAAATTCTTCCAATTTGTTCTATACCTCTGTGAAGAGCCATGACTTAAGTATCTGTACAGTGTCACCCCTTCCCGAGGCACTGGTATCAACAAGAACTTTGTTCAACTCTGAGAAATTGTTAACCACACCGGTTGAGAGACGGAGAAAAACTCAGCTAAACTGTTTAGTGATCAGTTGTGCAGGAACCAAACCTCTGAGTGTGGTAAAAAAAAGCTGCTGTTTGTCAGACTCCAGGATATTGATAATACATCTTTTTAATGTGAGTCTCGGTTTCCCACTCTCTTGCTCAATGGTCTGTGCTAGAGAAATAACCATGAACAAAAACAAATTCAGCATAGCTTGGTTCACTAGGACAGCTAATTTATATTTACCTTAACAAGATAAAAACCCCACTTTCTTTTATCCCAAGGTCACTCTAAATCCTAGAGACATGAAGATTTGATCCAATGTAGTGTTAGAGAAACTGCTGCAGTATTGTGAAATGTTGGCTTGTCTTCCTCTTTCAGCTCTATACAGACAGAATTTCTGTTGAGTACTTCAGTAAGGTCTATGCTTGCAGAACTACACCAAATTGATGTGGTCAAGTGCAAGACAAAATTGACCAGAGGGCCATGTACAAAGTGCCTACTATATGGACCAAACTTGAGGGGGCCATGTGCATCACTTAAATAGTTGATGTCCAGTGCAGTGGGGTGATTCAGGGAAAGTAGAATATCAGCACTCCAGCCAGACCAAGAAGAAGGTTATTGCCTCTAAAGAAGAGATTCAACAGAGCTGAAGTGAGACAACTCCCTTGCCCATGGCCTGGGTAGAGAAGCAGGGTACTTCTTTCCTAGACTGTAGGACTTTACTCTGTAAAGTGAGGAGCAGATATATCATAGGACATGCTCCACAGTGTGCCAAGACCCACACCATCTGACTGGTCATCTGGCTTAATACAACTATCATTGCTATGGAAAGCTGGTGCTCTCCTATAGCTGCAGGTGGTTTAACTCCCCAGAATGACCCCTTGGCTTCCCTTACTTACAGTTTAGCTTTACAGGAGATTTTTTCTTTCTGTTCCCCCTCCTCAATCATTTAGAAACATATCTGGAGCATTTCTAGCTCTCAGATTTCCTTCTTCTTTCCTTTAAGATTGCCATCAGTAAACCTGTCTCCTCTGAGTTCCTTCACACTAAGAAAGGTAAAATCTGCTTATTTCTTCATGAAAGTATTTCAACTGCAAGAGCCCTATAGTTTTTTCTTTTTCCTTTTTTTTTCTTCATATCTTTGTTGTCTGGTACAAGGTTATCACCCCATGTCCTACATTTTTCCATTTCACAAATAGATTTATTTTATTTCATCTAACTTGACATAGTTGCACCGATTCATAATGAAGGATTTCTGGGTATTTGATTTATGACTTAATTTTCAAATAAATACTAAATGGGAGGTGATTCATTACATGATAATCTTACATGTTAAACATGGTATGGATGTACATAGCAAGGCAGAGATAACAAAGTCATAATCAGCTTTGACTTTAAATGATTCCTACATTGAAACAGGAGAGAAGGTTGACAAGATTGTTTATGAAAGAAAATAGTTGTTACAGGAAAGAGCCATTCAAGGAAGAAATGAAGTCAAGAAGAAACATTAACAAATGAAATGGCCAACATCAAGAAGTTCTACCTCAACATGAGGTAAAACTTCTTTAATATGGGGGTGATGGAGCACTGGAATAGGCTTAAAATATTGAAGTGGAATTTAAAAAAAATTTAAATGGTGAGCACAAGGCATGATGAACCCTGACTTTGCAGGAGGTAGGAACTCAGTTGTTCAAAAACATAATGGGAACAAATAATGCACAGATTTGAAAATTCTGAAAACTGTTAATTAAGGATTGAAAAGAGCTCCTGAGATAAAATTTGAAAAATCTAATCATTTTTAGGACAATGGATTTAGTTTGCTAAATCTGTGACAGTTTTATAGTATAGAGTGGTAGGTTAGGAAACAGGTACAGGTAATCCAATTATACGATGATGTAAATTACTGACATATCTTAATTCATGTGTATGCAATATGATTGAATACCATGGCTTTTGTGAGACCTTTATGTTGCCACCAGTTTGGAAGTAATTTCAATTCAAGTGAATTATTTTGACAGATGGCACCAGATCCTGACAGATGGCAGTATAACTGAGCTAAATTCCAAATTTCAAAACTTAATCACATGTATGACAAGATAATAGTTCAAGATACTAATGTACCCTAGCAGAAAGAAGCAAGGAGGGAGATAGCAATGGATTCTGCAGTTTTAGATAAACTAAAGCAGATTTTTTTTATTCTTTAAAAGGAGAAATTGCTATTGGTTTTCATCAGTGACATAATGGGCTTTTATCACCTGGGCCTTTTATCCAGCTGTCAGTTGTCATTTCTGCCTTACCATCACTTTTCAGAGGGTCCCTGCAGACCTGTGCCCTGATACTGTCTGAGTATCAGATATGCTGCAGTAACAGATATGCTGCTGATCATCATTGTGCACGCCACATGATATTTCACACCCCTACATCTGTCTTTTCCTGAAGGGTGTTATGGTGCTGAGTGGGTGTAAATTGAGAGCAGAGTTAGCTGGCTAGCTTATATCATTGTCATAAACCTCTCCTGGTAAAAATATTCTATCATATTTTGCTCTAGTGATCTCAAGCTTTGCAAGAACTGTAGATGTCATTGGTATTACCACTTTTTCTTCTTTGTCTCTTAAAGCTGACCACAGTTTTTGTGAAATTATGTGCAGAGGAGAACTTGTTATACATTGAGGATTTTTTGCATTTGACATTTTATCGAAATTTTTAATTGCAGTTTGAAATACCAGTAGAATTTCTAACATTTCTAATAATATTTGCCAAGGACATTTAAAGAAAGAGTCCTAGGCATTTAAGACCAATTGAATGTGCCTTTAAAAAACTCTTCCAAATAGCTTCATTATGGAAGTTTCCTGTTTGAATTCTCTCAGTTCCAGGTTTGTAATAAATCCTAATAAAGAACCCCAGAAAATTAAACCTGTACTTTCAGTTCTGGGAAAAAAATACTTTCATAGTTCTAATTTTCTCAAACTTTCCAATTCTTCATCTGCTAACTGTGAGAATACCAGATACTAATGATTCTGGAAAAGGGGTATGAAGACATTTGATGGATTCACAGTGTCACACCTTATCTGCCTGCTGTGTGTGACTGAACATCTGTGAGTAAGTGATCAGGTAAAGATGTCTTCTCCAGTAAAACCAGGAAAAAGTATTTTCTCCAAACACAGAAAAGCTAAAAAGAAAGTACACTCATTGGTGAGACCAGAGGGTACAGCTGATATAGGCTACTGTGTGTATCATTTTGTCACATAATTCTATAAAAGCTGGGTTATTCTATGACTGAAGAAGGTCTTCTGGCTAGAAGCTTTAAAAGTAAGGAATGAAAGAAACAATAAGTAGCCGGAGCTGAAGGAGAGGGCTTGAAGCACAGTTGAAGTGGACAGCCTAAGTAAGAAATGGGCACGTTAGAACATAAAGGTAGACCTATCATGGAGCAAAGATATATAGTGACCAGGAATAAATTTAATGAGGGAAAAAAAAAAAAAAAGTCAGGAAATGGATTTAAAAAGCTTTATAGGAAGGTCTGTAGTGGTGACACAATAGTATTGAGCAAGTGGATTCTGAGTACCGAGTGCCTTACTTTCTTTGCAGCTTGCAGGCCTTTACTGTCCTCAGGAGTATTTGAATCCTTAAGTATTGTTAGCATTGGCTGAATAATTGCAAAAAATATTAGCCTTTTTAAGAGTACCACTTTCACAGGATCCAGCTCAATTTACTTTTTATGCATAAGACAAAAGGCACACCAGAACTTATCTAAAATACAGCTTCCAGTATCTAAGATGTATGCTTTTTATCTAGTTATAGAATGTCTTTTTTCTCTTTATTACCACTAAAGCCTGTTTTGCCCAGATTCAGGACAGTTTTTTTAACTGATATTCCTAAACTGTTTCTAGTGTGGAGTGTGCAGTGCCAGGCTGTGCCTCATCTCTTATCATCTCCTGCCTGCATTCTTTTATGCTTCATCCTGTGCTTTCACATCTCAAGGCCTCTGCTATTGTGCCAAATCTATATTTCTGTACACTATATCACTGTGTTAGAATCATAAATATTCCACACAGAATAACTGTTACTGTTACCTATATAAAATGGCAGTTGTACCACACAAAAATAACAAAACAAATTAGCCGCAGACACCTAATCAATTGGAGAAATTGCCATTACAGCTAAATCAAGTAATACAAAATGTAGGCAGGGCAAGAAATGTTTGGACACAAAAAGCCTGATAAGCTTCAGTCTTGAGGCCCTGCAGATGCAGTACGAGGCATTTGTGTTGTTATTGGAATAGCCACACAGTTGCAGGCCTACACAGTCACACTATATTCCAAGTGGACATTATATAAAATTATAACTAGGTGACTCTGAGTTTTCAAAGGAAAGCATAATTTATTTATTTATGTTTTGGATTTTTGCTGAATACAGGTATGTTTTAGTTACTGCTGATCTGTGCTTACACAGAGTCAAGGTCTTTTCTCGTCTTCACCCCACCCCATCAGTGAGTAGGCTGGGGGTGCACATGCTGTTGGGAGGGGACACAGCCAGGACAGCTGATGCCAACTGACTAAAGGGATATTCCATCCATATGATGTCATGCTCAACATATAAAGCTAGAGGAAGAAGGAAGAGTCGGATGCTTGGAGTGATGGTGCTTGTCTTCCTGATTAACAAGTGATGGAGCCCTGCTTTCCTGAAGATGACTGAACACCTTCCTGCTAATAGGAAGTAGTGAATGAACTTTCTTTGCTTGTATGCAAGGCTTTTGCTTTGCCTATTAAACTGCCTTTATCTTGAAGTTTCTCACTTTTACTCTTCCAATTCTCTCCCCTATCCCATCAGGGAGTAGTGAGCGAGTAGCTGTGAGGTGCTTAATTAGTGTCTGGGGTTAAATCATAACATCATCATATGACAAATTGCTTCAGATAGTGCACTGAGTTTCTTTACTGGAAAGATGAAAAGCTCTCCTAAACCTTTATTGCTGAGTTTTTGCAAGAATGATGTCTTGGTAGGGTATTAATCATAAAAAGTATCTGTTCTTAAAAAGGAAGGAGACATATGTTTTTATTGAAAAAATGGCTGGCTATGAAATAGACTAATTTGGTGATACTGTTCCTCATACTGCTGAGATGTGGATGTTTCAGTGAACCCTACTGAGTCACAAGGATAACTTTTGTGATAGAAACACCCAGATGTAGTTTTAAGTTAGAGGTACTGAAAGTAAGGAGCAAGATTTTGTGGCAGTCTGCCATATATCTCATACTTATGGTATACAGAGTACACCATTCCTATGCTCTTGGAAGCATATGGCAGTTCTGCTGATTTTACTCTACTGTGTTTAGCTGTATAGACTTCTAGTTGATGGGATACACTATTAATTTTGCCCTGGGGCTGTTGTTATTTTTTTTCCCATACTTGGTCTTACCAAGAACATAGCTCCTTGAAGACAGCTTTTCATCAAATAAATGTCTAAAACTTTTTTTTAATTTTTATTTTTTTTAAATTTATTTCAGCCCCAGTCGAACCAGCCTTCATCTTTTTGATCTGTGGACTCATTCATTTGAGTGGATCACTTTATCACTAGGTAATACACTAGGTAATAGGGAAGTGTCAGGCATAGCAAACAATTAGGCCTATGTTATCTTTATGTATATTGTACTAACTGTACATAAATGGACTTCAGGGAGGTACCATTTATTTTATCCTTACTTCTTTAACTTCCTTTATACTATTTCATTGTGCTAATTTCATACTGAGAATGAGATTTTTGCCTCTTTAAGCTGCTTCTATTTCTGGGCATAGTTTTTCTTAATAATGTCTCCCATTGTTGCAAAGAGAGACAGGATGTGAATTGCATTACTATTAATTAATTGATGATTTGTTTGCCAAGTATTTAATAATAATAAATATATGAAGCCTGAGCGAATGACATAGTGTATGTACTGTTTTTCTAATGGTTTACATCTGCCATAACTAGCTATTAGCTGACCTTCAGAAAAATGAGGAATATATTCTAAAAAAATACCATAATTAAAAATATTATCTAATTATATTGGGTGGTTGATTTCCTGACTTGAGGTAGCCACGTGGTCTGAGTAAGGGCTGCTGACCTAATTTTGCTGGAAGAAAACATTTTGTCCAAGATACTGTTTTGTAAGCAAGCAGATGACTGGGAAGCTGTTCAGCCTTCATCATGGCCATAACTGACATTAGTTGCAGATGATGGATGGATGGATGGATGGATGGATGGATGGATCGATATCTAATGCTCATTCATTGAAGGGAGCTGAATATTACTTTCTTTATACTTCCCAAAGGTCTCAATAGTCAGGGAAGTCTGGTCACTTCCTTTGGACTACAGACTGTCACACTGTAGCTGAGCGCTAACAAAAACAAGTGACTTGTACACCATTTCCAAAAGAAGTTATCCCAGGCAACTAGTGACAGGATGAGAGAGCATGGCCTGAAACTGTGCCAGGGGAGGTTTAGGTTGGATAATAGTAAACACTTTGTCAAGGAAAGGGTGAACAGACACTGGAATGGACTGCCCACGCAGGTGGTAGAGTCACCATCCCTGGAGGTGTTTAAAGAAAGATTGGATGTGGCTCTTAGTGACATGGTCTAGCTGATTTCATTGCATTGGCTCATAGGCTGGACTTGATGATCTTGGAGGTCTATTCCAGCCTCAGAAATTCTGTGATTCTGTGATTTTGTAACATGTTAGAAATCTTTCTTCTCCTGCTTATTAGTGTGATAACATTGGAGTCATCCACCCATGAAGAAAAGGTAAAAGAAAGATGCTTAAAGCTGTAATCCTCAAGTTTCACATTTTTCTTTCTGCTGATGCTATTTCTTTGTCAGCCCCAGATGTGCAGTCAGATAAAGTGATTTTCAAATAAAGAAAACTATCTATACTGAGTCAGCTGCACCTATTCATTCATACCACTCAAAACTCATTAGGTATGCCTTTGAGCTCAAGGAATTTGGGTAATAAATGTTACTTGGTCTCTCAGGTTCACTTCACTCATTCTCCGCACCATCTCCCTGATGGAGATTCCCAGGAGCTCTTAATGGAAATTCCTAGAAGTCAAGTGAACCAGGCTGTCACACTAAATAACAACCATCCGTTCCCCTCAGCCACCATTGTGCCTGTTTGATTCATCACAATACTTTGTACAATAGAAAATATCAAAGGTATTGTACATTGTAAAGAGAAATCTATGTGCATTTGTGCAAGTATATTAGTAGAGCTATATAGTTTAATATAAAATAAAGAAAGAAGATGGGAAAAAGATGATTTGACAGTTAAAATTTTGAAAGTAGATGAAAGTGTATTCTATGCTTGAAAAAAAGTAGAAAAAATGCATGTGCTAATACTTAGTAAATATTCAATAATAACTGGAAACTGGATAATTTTTTCCTAAGAAATAGAGATAACAGAAACAACATCAACACTTATGTTCTCCACATTGGCTGCTCTGTTTCTTAGACATACAACATTTATAGAGCAAGGATTTATTATTTCATATTATCATTCAGAGCTTCATTGGGGTTTACATACAGGTTTTTCTTTAAATAGTAGGAGTGAAATAGTTTTCAAAAAACCTGATAGTGGAGGGAACTGTCAGAAATCTGACATTCTATCTTTACTTCTTTTATTTATAGACTTGTCCATTGAATAAATCAAATTATCTGATTGCCTTTCAATCACTAATGGATTTAGCCTCCAAATACACTTGAAGGTTAGGTAAATACTATGTATCTCCATTTTCAAAAAGGGAAAGAGAGATGAGGAGAGATTAGTATCTTAAGTTTCCACAGTATTATCAGCTGCTTTTTAAAGATGAAGTCAAGAGAAACAACAGCTCTCAGCACTTCAGAAAATCAAGGAATAAGGGACTTAATTACATCACCAAGTAAGTCAGTATCAGTGCTAAGAATACAGCTGAGGTTTTCTAACTGCCTATTAGTTTTTAAATATAAAATTTTCTTTCTTTTTTTGGTCAGCCATCACAAATAAGCACTGATTACAACAACTTGAATACATATGACTATCAGATTAAATACTGTCTAGGACTATCTGCACTTTTTTTTTTCACAGGATAATCTGTAATTTAAGACAATAGGCTGGTTTATAAAGTACCAAAAGGCAGGGAGCAGAAAACCAGTAAAATAAGTAATGGCTGTACCTTCACATCCTACCCTAGGGGACTAAGTGATTTTAGAAATGTTCAGGGAAATTACATGAAGTCACACATCTCAGATGTAAATAACCAATATTTTATCACCTAGGAAGCATTAATGTTTCAATATCTTAGTAAATATTGGATGACAGGATCATCCATTTGTTGATGTTGTAGAAAGTTGGTTTTTCCCATGTCCTGAAAAATCAGAATATACATTTCCAGTGCTCTAGGTATTTTTAATGCTGAGACAAGCCAAGAGTCAGAATTAATATGCTCTCTTGATCCTCCAAATCAAGCTCAGAGTTAATTTTAATAGAAGTTTCACCTGTGTAAGAATTGCCACTTTGTTGGGTTTAGTTATTTTACCACAGTTAAGCTGAACAGCCCCAGCTGTGTCCCCTCACGACCATTGAGGCAGTTCTAAAATACAGCTAGATCTCAACAGCAGAGATTTCAAAATTTAAAGGTAAGAGTTCACCTATGCTGAGCAACAAAACACAGTCTATAGCACAAAAAGTCCTGTAGTTTAAGAGACAGAAATACACAGCTCCTGTGCATAACTATGATCTGAAGATGCTTAGATTGACTAAGCTCCTTCCCTATGCTTCCCAGTTGTGAACCTAAAGTTAGGGCAGATGAATATGGGGACAAGTCCTCAAATATGGTAGATGACCTGCAGGCACAGTGTTACTTGGAGTTTAAAATGTGCTTGGTAACCCCAAAATTATTATAATTCCAGAGAAGTTGACTGTCATTGCATTAAACTGCAATCAAGCACTAGTGCTAAGCCTTGTGCATTGTACTTGATTATATAAAATGTGTTAGAATAATGATGCTTTTTTTATGATATATGTATTTCCAAATGTGACAAAGGGCGTCATGCTGAGATCTGAGTGTTGGTGTGCCAAATGTAAAAGAACTTAATGATCTGATTACAATATAGTTAATAACTGTCATTATTCTTCACAAAATCTATTCATTAGCCAGCATGGATTCACCAAGGGCAAATTGTGCTCGACAAACTTTATCACCTATTTCAACAAAGTAACCTTCATGGCTGATGTCGGGTGAGTGATGGACATTGTCTATCCAAGGCTTTTGATACAGTTCCCCACAGTCTCAGAATCACAGAATCATCTAGGTTCAAAAAGAACCAATGAGATCATCATGTCCAACCATTCACTCTACTCTACAAGTTCACCCCTAGACCATATCCCCCAACACTACATCTAAGCGATTATTAAACACATCCAGGGATGGTGACTCAACCACCTCCCTGGACAGCCTATTCCAGTGTCTGACTATTCTTTCTATGAATTTTTTTTTCCTAATGTCGAGTCTAAACCTATCCTGTTGCAGCTTGAATCCATTCCCTCTTGTTCTGTCGCTAATTATCTGTGAGAAGAGACCAGCACCAACCTCTCTACAATGTCCTTTCAGGTAGTTTTAGACAGTGATGATGTCTCCCCTCAGCTTCCTCTTCCTCAAACTAAACAGACCTAGCTCCTTCAAACGCTTCTCATATTATTTATTCTCCAGGCCCTTGACCAGCTTCGTTGCCCTCCTCTGCACCTGCTCCAGCACCTCGATATCCTTCTTGTACTGAGGTGCCCAGAACTGGACACAGTACTCAAGGTTTGGCCTCACCAGTGCTGAGTACAGGGGAACAATCACCTCCCTCCTTCTGCTGTTCACACCATTTCTAATACAGGCCAGGATGCCGTTGGCCTTCTTTGCCACCTGGGCACACTGCTGGCTCATATTCAGCCAGTTTTCAATTAGAACCCCCAGGTCCTTTTCTACCAGGCAGCTTTCCAGCCACATTTTCCCAAGCCTGTAGCATTGCAGGGGGTTGTTGCAGCCCAAGTGCAGGACCTGACACTTGACCTTGTTGAAGCTCATAACATTAATGTTGGCCCATCGATCCAATCTATCCAAGTCTCTCTGTAGACACTCCCTATCCTCATGCAGATCAACACTCCCATCTAACTTCGTGTTATCTGTGAACTTGCTGATATACTCTATGTCCTTATCAAGATCGTCAATAAAGATGTTAAACAGAAATGGTCCCAACACTGAACCTTGCAGAACACCACTTGTGACCTGCCACCATATGGATTTAACTCCACTGACCACCACTCTTTGGGCCCGTCTGTCCAGCCAGTGCTTGATCCAGCAGATTGTATGCTCATCCAGGGCATAATCAGACAGTTTTTCCATTAAAATTCTATGGGAAACAGTGTCAAATGGTTTTTGAAAGTCTACGTAGAAAATAGGCACAGCCTTTCCCTCATCCAGTAGTCGGGCCATCTTGTTATAAAGGACATCAGGTTTGTCAGGATGGACCTGCCTTTCATAAACCAATGCTGACTGGGTCTGATCCCCTGGCTGTCTGACAAAAAAGTTGTCTTCTTAGCTGTCAGGGAAGAAGAGCTATGTTGCCAAAGAAGTTGAGCTATTTGGAAAAAGACAGGGAGCTCAATGAATATAGCACAAGTCAGTCTCAGAAATGGAGAAATGGCTCAAGAAGACATGATTTCTGATATGCAATCCGAGAGAGAAATTCAGACCCAGCACAGCTTTACTAAATTCCCTGATAAAAAGCAAATCTGTTGTCAAGAGACATATTATCAAACTTGGAGTGAGGAAGACCAAGAGAAACCTTTATCAAGCTTTGGGACCAAGGGAAATTTAGACTTACTGCTTACGGAGCTCCATGTATGTTCTGGTATTATCATCTCAGTAAGTGGTAACATCATTTATATATAGTGACATGTAGCATTTATTTTCTGAATAATCTGGTAACTTCACAGAATTTGTGGAAGGGGGCAGAATAGTTTGGAATGGGTAGAAAACCAAGTCCTCTTCACCTGCCACTATAGCAGGAATGGAAGGATGGCTTACTGGACTGTGGTGTCTTAAGCACATATCTTGTGTATGAAACAATCAAAATTGTAAATGTTCGGTGGCTGAAGACTGCAGCCTCTATAGTCACACTGCCATTTGCCTTTAGTCTACAAGTAAAATTGCTTCAGCTGTATTTACATTTTAACAAATCCATTTATGGGGCTTAATTGGTTTTTATGAACCTAGAAAGTAGTCTCAGAAGTTCACAAATCCAGAAGATTTGCCCACCTCTAGCACAGCTTTGAATAATTGGAACAAATTAGATTTGCTTTGTTTTGCAGAAGAAGAAACCATGCTGGCTGTTCTTAGGATTGCTTTTCAAGTATTTCCTTTTGATCTAAATGTTCTCCAATTGATGGCAATTAATGTCAAAATGACTGCTTTCTATTTTCCCACCATTTCTTAAAGCCTTTCAAAATAATGGTCAGTGGACTGTAATATTTTGCCTGCCCATATCAGCCCAGCCTTACACACATCTTGGGTGTAGCAGATTTGAAACTTTAAAGATACTCATCTAGTTCCTGAGGCAATGGAAAAGCAAATTATTTTCTTTTTTTTTTTTTTTTTTTTTTTTTTTTTTAATGGCTGTAAGGAAGCTGTTATAAGATAAAAGCAAAGTTCCTTTTTTCTTGGGAAATCAAACAATAGCTTGAAACTTCAAGATTAAGTTAATTAAGTCAGTGAAATTATACCTTGGCAAAACCCTTTTGCTATATTACAATGGCACACAACAGTACACATAGACAAAAAAAAGATCCAAGAAGGTCTTTTTAAATAACAACCTGAAGACAAATAGTATAGAAATACTTACCTAATTTTTAGTGGTAGACTGTACCTTTAACAGAGTAGAAACACTTTCTTTTTCATTTGCCTGTTTTTGCTAATAAACCAAAGTGATGAGTCTGACTAGAGCCAAGTGTAGAATGGGAATGACTTTTTGTCAGAAACCACAGACAATAATCTTTTTGTTGTGCCACTTTTATTATTTTTATCATTTCTTTATATTCCCAGAAAAGGAAAAGCACCTTTGGGCTGGAACTAGAAATTCTTAGAAGCTGCAGAGAAAGATTTTTTAACTTCATTTCCTGTTACTGGAAGTTTTTGGTTTATTTCTGTCTAAAGAAAAAATGATTATGTGTTTAACAATAGAAGGAAAGGAAACGAAACTTTATGTTTTGTAGGGTTGGAAATTTGCCTTTGTTATAGATGGATTGAAGCTATTCCTTGCATCATGCTATTAAAAAAAGCAGACCTGTTTTCTCACACATCTTTTGTAGAACTCATTACCATATGATATTGATGAAGCTAAAATCCAGGGGAGAGTAAGGTGGTTTAATAAAACCTCATCCTTTTTCAGGAATTTTTGGAATTATAGTAATGGACATTAACAACAAGATCATGCAACTTTTAAAGGAAGTTATGAGAATGGTAGGCTTACTCATTGCAGTGTTTATGATGGGAAGAGACAACATGGAAATAAGCACAGAATGCTAACAGAAGGCACAACCTGATCGCCCAGTTTTCAGAGGTCAGGGTCCCTGGTGCCTGTTCTCCATTGCTGGTTGCCTTCAGAGTTTCTTGCCACAACTGGCCACAGCCTCTGTCAAGCACAGGATATTGAACTAGCAGTATAACTTCTCTAATGGCATTCCTTGAATTCCTGTGGTATGTAATGGAAGATGTAAAAGGACCAATGTGCAAAACTCACACCAATTTCCAGCTGAGGGGGCAAGAGTTTACTGGGATTCTTTATTGCCAACCCAAAAACAATTATGTCAAGGAAAAAACCTCCTTCCATTGTCTTCCCAACCTCTACAAAATGGCATCTTACACCAAGTGCAGATTTGGCTCCCAAAACAGGAAGGATTGGGAGTAGCACATTCAGCCCTGTGGACAGAAAAGGGACAGAACTTTAGCCCTGTTAATTCTGTAGCCAGCTTTTGCTGTGACAGCTGTATAAAACTTTTCAGAAAGACTTCAGTTAGACGTGAACACTTTCAGAGGAAAATGAATTTCAAGTATTCCTTTGCTTATTATAAATAACCTGGGCCTAGTTTTCTGAAATGATACCTCAAAAGCCCTCTTCCTGTTCTGATACTGCTTAAATTACAATAATTTTCAGAGTTGTGTAAAGTTGATGGATCGAATATAGTGATTTCCTGAACTCTCAATTCTAATTAAAATTCTGCAGGCTGACAACATAAAATATGAGTCAAAGTAATAATCCAAGGTCATTTTTGTGCTGCATAAAGTAACTTATTTGAAGTGTCATGCTGATTAGGAATATCTAACAGAGAACACATGCTCCTTTCTTGTGCTTATGGTTGTTTGACTTATTAGCTTGAAGGACAACTTTCTGCCTTTGTCAGATAGATTTTGTCAAAGGAGAGAAAAGACATTTTGATGTTTGAGCAGGAGCCTGAACAGCACAAAAAAATTTCTCATCATGGGCAATTCATAAAAAATTAATCTATTCCTTGTTTATGAATAATGTGAAGTATTTGTAAGATTAATAAAATATATTGCTTACTGTAAGCATTACCATTTAATGAGGACAGTGCTTTGAACTCTCCCGAGAAGAGGGGTAAGAAGAGGGATGTATAGAAAGGTCTGTTCTGACAATTCCCATCCATTGCCTGTTCCCCTTCCAGGGACTGACATGCAGTATTTTCAGTGGTTTGACTCTAATGAGAGTAATGTGGTTGTACATGTGAAACTCCAGTGGGTTGTTTATAAATGAAATGTATGTTAGAACAACAGCAGAACTCTTGTAATGAAGGGTAAGTACTGAAAAATGATGGCCATCTCTTCCAAAGAGATGTAATTTTTTGACAAAATGCTACGCTGTGGGCAATGTATCAGTATTCATACTGGCAGATTGTTCCAAAATGTAAATTCAACATGATAAAAAATGTACAGCTAATTTCATGTCACAAAAATATATTTATAATAATATATTTGAAGTGTAAGTTAGTTTTCTATTCCTCAGAGGCTCTGAAAACAGTGGACTTCAAATTAAATTTTCTAAGACTATTTTCATTGCATTCATAATGTTTGTGAAAATACAAATTTCAGAATACCTGTCTTTGAGAGTTGTGGTTTTATCCTCATTTAACAGCTATTCTGAGACTGAATTTCTGGAGCTTTTTTTGAGTCTTCAACTTGAAATTTTTTATTATTTTAGCATTACAGCTTCCTATCTGTGCCGGTATGTGCCTTCAGAATTGTAATCAAGGAAATGAGATACACTGTGCTAGGAAAAAAAGGAAGAGTGTTCTTTACTCAGATTGTCAATAATAACTCCTTGTAAATTGATGGTGAAGACAAGGCAAGTTGAAGTTTGCAAACATGGTAAAAGTTAAAGGGTTTTTTGTTTGTTTGTTTGTTGGTTGGTTTGGTTTGTGTTTTGTTGTTGTTCTTTGTTTTGGGGGGTGTTGTTTGTTTGTTTGTTTGTTTTTTTAATCTAACGTGTTTTCCAGTCTCACAATTATCATGAATTTTTACTTCTGCATTTCTTCTGTTTTTCTGCCATGTGCTCCCTTGGTTCAAGAAGTTTGCTGGATGTTAGGATAAAGGTATTTCTCTTCTGTTAATGATCTGGCTTGGTAATCGTATTTAAGGAAATGAGCTTCCCTCTCCTGTAGAAGAGTATATGAGTGTGACTGGTGTTGTTGTGTCTTTCCCTGACGGTCTCAGTGCCTTGTTCTTTGTTCCAGCTTTGAAAGATAGTGCTTGACTCAGTATGTAAAAAAAATGCCCTTATGGGCCACTGTGGCCATTATTGGTCATTTCCAGTAGGTTTTGGATGTTTACTTCCCTGAATCTATTGCAAGTCTCAAACTCTGTATCTCTCTCTTGTACAGGCAGTCTGCACCAAGCTAGAAGTGAAGGCATTAGGATCTGTCAGTTGTGGCAAATGACATTTTTCATTGGTGTTTGGTAGTGAGAGAGCCAGTGCTTTTCTGTAAGGATTTCACAGCTCTCTGTAGTCCTGAGAAGTTGTTATTCAAAGAGGTGCCCGTGTTTTCTCACTATCTCTGCCCACAGAATTACACAGTCCATCTAGAATTTAATTTCCTTGTGAGTCCTTGTCAAGGAGACATTTCAGACAACACCGTCTCTGAGATCTGACTCCTCTTTTCTAGGAGAGGTAAAGCCCACACAGTCTTTTTAGTTTGCTATCCCAGTTTTCCCTTCTGGGCTGGTAGTCAATGTATTTCATTTTGCACTTAAAAAACAAGGTTCTTTTTTTTGATGATAATTCTGAAAATACAGAGCCACATTGAAAAACACATCTTCTGGTAACATGAAGATTTTGCTGCTCCATGGGAAATAGAATTTTCCCATGGGAAATATTATGGAAGGATTGCAGTGCTGAAGGATTTGCACTCCAGCTGATGACCTGGTGAGGAGGAAACATGGATGATGTGCCACCTCCATGTCTTGTGAATTCCATGTGCCAAGTCAGTCCTCTGCCTTTGTGCATCAGGAAACAGAGACCAGGTATTCAGTCCTCAGGGTAATGTGTGCAAGCCAAAAAATGAGCAAAAAAGGCCGAAAGCTATATTTATTTTCATCTGTTCCATTATCTGGGAAGTAGAAGATGCCTGTGAAAGAATAGCTCAAAGGATGGATTTCCTCAAATATCAACAATTTTTGTGTTTGCACACACAGTTGGAAGACATTTGTACTTAGCTTTTAGTACATGGTATATTTCTTAAATTGCCAGAGCATTTGCATACCATTTATAAATAGCCTGAACAGGAAAAACAGACTGAAAGATTTTAGGTGAATTATTCAGATGATGATGATTAAAAATAATTGGAGCACCATTAATGTGATTCTGTAAAAATAACAGATTGAAAAGTACCAGGATGAAGCATGAAAAGAGAGATTTTAAAGCTTCAAATAAGCTAATTACATTTCATTCATTTTGTATTGAAAAACTTGATCATGTTTTAATAGTCTATTTTGTTATGAAAAAAAAAAAAAAGACTGTCATTTTGCCATATCTACTTTTGCCACAATTTATTAATCTATAAATGTCTAGATTTAATTATTTACAGAATTTACATTTGATTATCAGATAGATTAAGTTACAAAATGTTTATGTTGAAATGTTTTACCTTGCATAATGAAAAGAAATAACAAAATATGGGTAAAATCCATTACTTACTTATTTCCAAATTATAAAAAAAAAAAAAAAAAGTTTTTCTGAGGCAAGACAAACATTAAAAATAAAAAAGATAAATAATGTCCAAATAAAAAATGATTATTATATATTGTGTGTATGGGTAGGTGATTTTCTATTGCTCCTTTCCAGGAGAGAAAAAAAAAATAAAAAAGAAGTGCATTTTTTGTCCCAAACCATTTGGTATAAAAGAAGTGTAGTGGAGAAATTAAGGTTCTTAATTGAAAGGCTGTTGGATGGGATGGTACAGAGTTGGGCTTTGTTGCAAGAAATATATCAAACAGTTGCTGCAGTTAAGTTAAACCTTACCTTGATCCCACTTACGATATATGTATGTGTTTTCTACAGAGCAAATGCAGGTAGATGAGTGCTCAGTATATTGGATGTTCTGGTGAGTAAGAAGTCAGAAAAGGAGTTACATATATCAGGGAAATTTAACTGAAATGGGGAATGGACCAAAGCTCTGAAACAGAAGCATATCTCACAACCAGCACACCTCTAATGCCTGAGAGGACATGAGAAAATTGGTTTTCAAACCTGGGGAATGCCTGAAAGAGGTCTGGAGCTGCAGCCTGGGAGATATCTCCACAGGTTTCACTTATCCGCTGTTTGGGAAAGCAAGGATTAGAAAGCTCTGATCTACATCAAAGGCTTCATTTTCCTCTCCTCAAGGGTATTTCATTCTGACTTGGCTCAGAAGGGCCCATGTACCAGATACTATGCTACCAATTTAACCTGTAAGCAACTACACTTTTGTGCAACTAAGAGATTTTTATTTTATTATTTATTTTATTATAGTCCTTCTGGATAATCCAGAAACCTGGTCCTCATAACGTAGCTCTTTTTCCTTGGCATGATATGGTAGAAACAAATTTGGCCATTTACTCACAGAAGTCACAGTGATCATGTGTCACATCGTGGCATAAGGATGCCTCTGTTGGTGCTAACACTGACCATGGTCTGTAGTGGTCTGCAAGGTCAAACTTGAATATTTACAACTGAGACAAATCAGGGGCAATACCTGCTTCTGTCTGAAAATGCTCTGTAGTGTTTTTCTGAGTATTCCTAAATGGGCCTTAAGATGGGATGCATTTAAGAAACTGCTACACAGCTCAGGATATGCCTGCACTGTACAGGATAGCGTAAACACAGGTCTCTGAGGTAACACTGACCCACAAAGGTCAGTGACAAAGTGGGTGCTAAACTGGTGTATTTATTTGGGTCAAAAAGTGATATTGCTGTATTTGTTGGATGATATCTTCAACTAATGTGCTTCTTTCAAGCTGGAAGTAGCTCATGCACTACCACTGCATTGGGTACTCATTGCACCCATAAAGTCTTTAATCATTGAAGTTCTGGTCTTATTGAAGGTTGGTGTGAAGGGATGAGACTACACACAGGTAATGTGGAAAAAAAAAATCCTGGGTCTGCTCTAGTTTGCACTTCTGTGTTTCTCTAAAGTGTCCAGAGGGTAGTGGTCAATGGCTCAAAGGCTGGAGAGAAAGCAGTGACAAGTGGTGTCCCTCAGGGGTCTGTACTGGGGCCTGTCTTGTTTAACATTTTTCTCAATGATATAGACAGCAGTATTGAGTGCACCATCAACAAGTTCATGGATGACACCAAGCTGAATGGTGTTGTCAATACACCAGAGGGACGGGATGTCACCCAGAGGGACCTGGACAAGCTGGAGAGGTGGGCACAGGTGAACCTCATGAGGTTCAACAAGAGTAATTGCAGGGTCCTGAACCTGGTCCAGAACAATCCCCACTATCGATACAGGCTGGGGAAGGACGTGATAGAGAGCAGCCCTGCAGAAAAGGACTTGGGGGTGCTGGTAGACCAGAAGCTGGACATGAGCAGCCCAATGAGCAGACCAATCACATCCTGGGCTGCATCAAAAGAAGTGTGGCCAGAGGGGTGATTCTACCACTCTGCTCTGGTCAGACCTCACCTGGAATACTGCATCCAGCTCTGGAGCCCTCATCACAGGATATGGACCTGATGGAGTGGGTCCAGAGGAGGGCCACAAACATGATCGGGGGCTGTAGCACCTCTCCTATGAGGACAGGCTGATGGAGCTGGGATTGTTCAGCCTGGAGAAGGCACCGGAGAGACCCAATAGCCACATTCAAGTACCTAAAGGGAGATTACAAAAAGACTGGAGAGGGCCTGTTTACAAAGGCCTGTAGTGAAAGGATGAGGGGTAATGGTTTTAAACTAGAAAGGAATGGATTTATATTGGATGTAAGGAAGAAGTTCTTTACCATGAGAGTGGTGGAGCACAGGAATAGGTTGCCCAGGGAGGTGATTGGGGCCCCATCCCTGGAGACATTCAAGGTGGGGCTTGATGAAACTCTGAGCAACCTGTTCTACTTGAGGATGTCCCTGCTCTCAGCAGAGGGGTTGGACTAGATGACCTCTAGAGGCCCCTTCCAACCCAGACATTTCTATGTTTCTATGTCCTGAGACACTAAAGTGTTCAAGTATTCAAGAAGTGCTCCCACAGTCAGGAATAATCTTTAGCTGCTGTATTGTTAATAGTATTTTAAGATTAAATATTTACTGTATTGATTTCTTCAGACTGACATAGACACTCATTAAATATACAACTATAAAATATCTTCACACTCTTCCAATCTTCCACCTGCTTAGTCATGTCCATCAAGAATAACCCAGAAGCACAGAACAGACTATTATGTTCCCACCTGAGTCTTCCAGCTTTAGCAAATGGTCTGCAGTGTTGTCAGCATGTGAAGGATGACTTTCAAAAAGGAAAAGCTGTTACAAAATGCTAGGTGTCCATTTTGTGAATTTGAAGCACATGTCCATTTTATGGAATATTTGTACAACAGTTGAGGTGGACAGAGAGGAAGCAGTTTCCTGGGTGAGGAATACGTGATTCAGAACACTTCAAGTTCAAAGTGACATTAACATACCTACTTGGGAGTCAATAAAGAGCCACTCTTCCACAAAAGTATCTCATAACAGTTTAGTAACAAGAGGAGAGCAGGGCAAGAGATGGCTGAGAAATAGGAGAAAATTGTAATAAAACCTGTGTTTGACTATCACTTTCCTGTAGTCTGCCAAAAAGAGGAATTGTGTTAGTAGTATGGAGACTAGTTTGACGCACTGTGCCTCAGAGTTAACACCCGAGGTCACCTTTTTAGATTCTTTTTTGTTACAGTTTTGCAGCTACATTTGTGTTAATCCCAGCAGTTCAAATTTTCCTTCTCTTATTTACTTTTCTTACTGATTCTTCTTTTCCTTTCTCCATATCCACAAGATGAAACTAGTGTCCTTTTTCTTCTTTCAGCATCTGCCTAGCTGTTTGGCTTGGCAGCATTCATGGGCAGCTAGATTTCCTTTTGAAGTTGAATGCTGACTTTCAACCAATTTTAATGCTCCTTTACTGAACTTCTTAATTCAAAGCTAAAATTTAAGCAGGCCAATTCTCTCAGAAGCCAATGCCACAGGCAGAAGGAAGGGCAAATGTGATCTAAGTTGCATTCCAAGAGACTGAACATCAAAGAACAATCATTACCCATTCCCCGAGCTATGCAGAAGGCTAGATTTCTTGGGCAGATTTATTCTTTTTTGAAAATCTTGTTCTCAGGACAAAGTTTTTCAAGTGAGATTAAATTTTTTAGTATCCCAAGTAGCAATGTACTCTGGTGACCGGTCAAAGGGCAGTCAATGGGAGTAATGAGGTTTTTTTTTTACTAACTTCAGGTTTTTGTTTCTCTAGTTTAGCTAGAAGTTTTCAAATCAAATGGGGGTTCACTTCATCCCAATTATTTCTTCCTTCTCCTCTTTCCCAGTGTGGGACTTAAAAGCATTTCCAACAGCTTGTCTTAAAGCCTGGTTTCTAACAGAACTAAGCTGGTGTTACTTCACCTGTTCCAAATTTCACTTTAATCAGGCGTTCATTTATTTATTTTAAATATCCAAGTATAGAAAGACATCTGAGCAGACTAGAGGTGATAGAAGGAAAAAAAAAATAGAGGAAAGATTGCAAGAGTTGAGCTTCTATCCTTCCCTTCCCTTCCCTTCCCTTCCCTTCCCTTCCCTTCCCTTCCCTTCCCTTCC